>RJWT010050099.1:0-10913 GCA_004365215.1 Cuniculus paca | reverse complement strand
TAAAGGACATTCTAGAGAGAGATAAAAAGGACCATAGTCTCAGGAACAATGGCAGAGGGGGACCATCAAGCAGGGGCAGTCAACTGAATGGAGGGGAAAAATATGGGAGCCAATGGCAGGAAAATAGCATGGCAGTGACAATGCAGTGCAAGAGGGCCATAACTATTAATGTAGATGGCCTCAATGCACCAATAGAAAGAAATACAGGCAGAGTGGATCAGGAGACAGGATCTATCAATATGCTCTATATAAGAAACACATTTAACTAGAAAGAAAATTCATAGACTGAAAGTCAAAGGAGAGAGAACAATGCCCTATGGGACAAGGAGCCAGAAAAAAAGTAGGGGTATCCTGCCCATCAACTGCAAAATGGATAAGAAAGACATGGCATTTTATACAATGGAAACCTACTCAGTTATAAAGGAAGATAACCTCAAGGCTCTTGTAGATGGATGGAGGCAACTTGAGATCATGCTCATGGATGAAATGGTTCAGTCACCTGGGTCAATTTCATGTTCTCTCCCTAGTATAACAACCTAAAGGAGTTAGTGGGATCCAAAATGCACAATACATATTGGTAAAGTCAAAGGTAAGGAATTATCTAAAAAGGAAAGGAAGTGGCCACTAGTAATCTATTATTATGATTTGAAACTCATATTGCCTTCATTGTTCTGATTAGTTTCATTTTATTCTGTTTTGTTTGATTTTATTATACTTGATGGCATGGACAGCTATTTCAAAGTTAACAAAATATATAATTGCAGCCATCGAGGATTTCCAATTATCTTGTTTCGAAACCCTGTATTGCTTTCATTGTTTTGTTTTGATTGATTTTACTCTATTCTGTGTTGTTTGATTGTATTATATCTGAAGGTGTAGGCAACTATTCTGAAGATAACAAGAAGCATTATGGTAGCCACTGTTGTTTTACTAGTATCTTGAAGTTCTGCATTGCTTTCATCGTTTTTGTTTTTTTGTTTTTTTGTTTTTTTTTTTACTGGTGTTATTCTGTTCTATTTTGTTTGATTTTATTTATCCCTGATGGTATGTGCAGTTATACTGAAGATAACAAGAGGCATTATGGTAGCCATTATTAATTTCCTTTTACCCTGTTTAGAAGTCAGATACCATGTTCATTGTTTTGTTGTGATTGACTATTCTGTTTTATTTTGTTTGGTTATATTCTTTTCAAAAAAATAAATAAATAAAGAGTTTGGAGTCTAGGAAGATAGTAATTCCAATGTCAAAAGAACACTCTACATTGTGCTCACACCTTCTACAGATTCTATTAAACATTTATGCTAAAACCAACCCAAAAGACAAAAACTTGTTCCTAGATCTGAGGTTCAGTGAGCTTCTCAAATCTAGTAGGGTTCCTTGTACCGTCCTGATAACTTCATGAGGCCAACAAGGGAGGGACAGCAGGGCCTTAAATCCAGGCATGAGTTGAGGCCTATAGAAAAATTTGCTAGCAAAAGACTCACAATATAGAAGCCAACATTGTGACTCAAATACTTACATGTAAAAATACATTTTTAAATGCAAAGCAAAAAGAAAAGAAAATACAATCTCAAATGTACATGCATGCATATTTATGCCAGATTTCTGAATGAACCTTAACAGAACACATTTTTTATCACAAACATGGGCTTTACTTCTATTTAAACATTTCAAAATTAAATATGTCTCCGCAGTGGCACAATGGCTTGAGTTCGTAAATAACTACATCACATGAAACTGCACTGAACTAAATTTTAGTAAAACATGACAAACTAAAATATAGACAAGATAAGCCAGTGCACAGGTGAATATCGTATTACTAGCTACAAACAAAAAAAATTGACCTGGCCAAAGCAGGACCCCAGCAAGGTCCTGGCAGGGGTGCATAAAACAAGCAGGTGGGAGCACTGTAGTGGAAAAGTCTGAAGCAGCAATGAGAATACAAGCCAGCAGTTGGTAAGTTAGGTGAACAAATATTGTGCTTCAGCACACAGACACATGGAATAGAAATGGGCACATGGGGCCATCATTTCTTATCAAAGCATTCAGGGAGAACTCTAGCAAAAGAAGACCAGTCCCAGGCCCTACATCCTGAGGCCAAGACCAGCCCCATACCCAGCATATTTCCCACTGAAAACTTGGCTGGAACACACAACGCATTTCTGGAATCCAACTTGGACTTGCCACAGAACTGTAGATATCACAGGAATTTTACTACTCCCCCTCTTCCCAGTACCAGGGATCAAACTCATGACCTTGAGCTTGCCAGACAGATGCATGTACCACTGAACTAAATCCCCAGCCTGAATTTTATTACTTTTATTTTTCTCTATTTGTGTGATTGGTTTTCTTTTTTCCATCCAGTTGGAGTATTTTGTTTTGTCTTGCCTTGTTTTTTTATGGTTATCTTGGGGGTTTTGTCCTGTCTTTTTTCTCTCTTTTTACTCTTTCATGACCTCGACAGATTTCTTACCTTTCTTTTTGTTTTCTTATACTTGCCTGTCTCTCTTTTCTCAATTATCTCACTTGATTTTATGATAATTTCATGTGAATAAACATAGTCTCTTTCTGGTTCATGTCAATACTCCTTAGCTTTCTCTGCCATTCTTTCCTTCTTGTGTCCTCCAGTTTCTCAAAACTTGGGTGATCATACTTTGCCCTTTAGCCTTGCTGCTACTGTTACAGGCAGCTGAGTTAGGGAAACATATTATAGGCAGTCAGACAGAGCTGGGCCCTCAAAAGAGCCAGTACAGAAGACCAGATACCTTGCAACCTTGGAGGAGACAGACACCTCTGCTGTAGGCCAAATCTCAAGACAAAAGGCAAAGCAAATATAACCACACCCTAAATATAAACATCAGGAATTGATATTCTAAATAGGTATGGATCACCTTGAAGAAGCCAGGAGTCACCATCCCAACTCCCTACAGGAAAGAGTAACTGCTCTTTAAGCATGCCGCTTGCTATGTGACTCACTTCCCCATTTGTCCCTGATTTGGTCAATTTTACCTGAAAAATTAATCTTATTAGTTGACTATAATTCTATCCCACCTCATGCCCATCTGCCTTGTGAGTTACCATGTTTTCCCCATCCTGGACCCATCTCACCTTGTGGTTTTGCTCTATAAAAGTTCCTAGAAAAGACAGAGTCTTTGGCAACCTACTCCAGACCCCTTCTGTCTCTCTCCCAGACAGAAGCTTTCTTTCTCTCAATAAATACATTCTGCTCTTAATCTCTGTTGTTCCTAAAATTCAATTCTTTGATTTTAGAGAACATGAACTTGTAACGGACATCTAGTAGGTTGGGAGTTTCTTTCCCCTAGATCACTACTATTTTTGATCTCATGCGTCTCTCTATCTTGTCCCGTATCCCTCTTAACCTCCCACTCCCAGCAACAAGGTAAAATCACTCCACTAAGGGGAAAATCATTGCATATAAGTTCCTAGTATAAGTTGGACTTTGTCATACAACTGTATAAGTTGCTACTATGGTTAAAGGTATCAGCTTAACAGATACCGCAGTTGGTCAGTAGCCAGGCTGTGCTTGAGACTAGTGTTACTGCTAACTGTACTATTTTAGCCAGGATGTCATACCTGTTAAAATCAGCTCCCTTGTACGACTATGTTGTGATTGTATGGGGTCATAACCATCAGTGTAGTCTAGTACCAAAGTGTGCTCAGCCAAATAGATAGCAACTTCTCATCCTCAGTACATTGGGAAGGTAGGTTCTTGGGACAGACACAAAGACCAAGAACCACCTACATCTAGAAGGTACCCTTGAGGAACAGACATTTCCCAGGGTAGCCTCAATACTAGGAGTAAAGCTGTCTACCATAAAGAGTCTACAAACATCAACAGAGAAAACAAAATAAAATAAAAAATACAAACTACAAAATGACAAGATGCAGAAGCAAAATGCAACCCCAGATTCCTATCCCATTCAGATCAAGTCCAGAGCACAATGAGATACAGGAATTTGGAAGTCACACACTGGAAATTTCTAAAATGACAGAAACAGAGTTGAAAAAAACAAATATAAGAGGCAATAGAAAAAAACAATCTCTAAGGTACAAAAAGAAATGACAATCAAAATGAAAGACAATAAAGCAGATGCAGAAAATTGTATATATATATATATATATATATATATATATATATATATATGGCTCAGGAAAATGGTGGAAACCATGAATGCCCAACATAGGAAACAAATGGAATATGTGAAACAAATTCAAACAGAAATACAGGAGATTAGAAACTTCATTGAAAGTATATGCAACAGATTGAATGAAGTTGAGGACAGAATATCAGATCTAGAAGACAGGAATGCGATGAGCAACCATGAAAAGAAAGGTATCTTAAAAATAGCAAGAGACCATGAAAAATCAATCTAACAGCTACAAGATTAAGCAAAGAGGAACAACATAAAATTGATTGGAGTCAGTAAGAAAGCTGAAGACAGTACAAAAACCATTTTAAAAAACCTCTTCATCAAACAAATGGCACAAAAATTTCCAAACATGGATATAGACTTTGACATACAAATAAATGAAGCACATAGAACTCCAAATACCTATGACCAAAATGAATGTACATCAAAGCATATAATAATGAAGACTCCAGAAATTCACCATGAGAACAGAACGTTAAAAGAGGCTAGAGAAAAAAAAAAATCACCTATAAAGGAAACCCCATCAGAATTACTACAGATTTCTCAACACAAATTCTCAAATCAAGCAGAGCTTTCAGTGAGGTATTTGAAGCCCAAAAACAAGACAACCTCCAACTCAGATTTATGTACCCACAAAAATATCTTTCAAAATCAATGGATAGGACTGGGAATATACCTCAGTGGCACAGTACTTGTCTGGCAAGCACAAGGTTGTGAGTTTGATTCCCAGTACAAAAAAAAAAAAATCAAGGGAGAAATAAGATACTTCCATGACAATGAATAACTGAAGAAATTCATGACCATCAAACCAGCTCTTCAGAAAGCTCTGAAGGATATACTGGAAAGAGAAAAAGAAGACCACAATAACAAAAACAATAGAAGCCACCAGGCAGGGTGAGTAATTAAACAGAGGGAAAGACAGGGAAACAACAACAGGAAAATAACATGAAAAATATAAACCAATATATATCGGTTATAACTATCAATGTAACTGGTCTCAGCTCACCAATCAAAAGAAACAGGCAGGAGAATGGATCAAGAAGCAAGGTCCAAAAATATGCTGCATTCAAGAAAGATATTTAACTCATAAAGAAATTCTCAGACTGAAAATTAAAGGATGGAAAACAATACTCCATGCCATAGGAACTCACAAAAAAGCATGGGTAACCATTCTATTTGTAGACAATGGGAACTTCAAATGAAGACTGATCAAAAGAGAGAAAGGAGGTCATGATATACTTGTTAAAGGAAAACTCCAAGACCAAGAGATAACAATCATAAATATATACACACCAAATACCAGTGAAGCCAACATCATAAAATATTAACAGACATGAAAAATCAAATAAGCATTAACACAACTGTAATGAAGTAACTTAATATCCCACTCTCACAATTAGATAGATCAACTGCACAAAATCAAAAATAGCAGAATTAAACCAAATGTGTGAACAAATGTACTTAGTAGATGTTTACAGAGTGTTCCACCCCATAACACCAGAATACACATTCTTCTCAAGTGCAAATGGCAAGTTTTCCAAAACAGACCACATATTAGCCCATAAAACATGCTTACGTAAAATGCAGAGGAAATGAAATTGCATGCATTTTATCTGACCACAGTGCAATGAAAACAGAAATAAAAGGCAAAAATCACACACACACCAAAAAAACACATGGAAATCAACACCCTCCTGAACAACCAATAGGTCACACATAAAATTAAAAAGAAATTAGTTTCTACAATTAAACAACCTATTGTTAAACCTAAAGCTTCTAGAAAAAGAAGTGCAAATAAAGCCCAAAGCTCATACCAGGGAGGAAATATAGATCGGGGCAGATATTTATACAATTAATACTAAGAAAACAATACAAAGAATCAATGAATCAAAGAGATGGTTCTTTGAAAGATCAAATAAAACTAACAAACCCTTAGACAAACTTACCAAAACTGGAAAGAAGAGACTCAAATCCATGCAATTAGAGATGCAAATGGTGAAGTCCCAAGAAATCCTGCAGAAATTCAAAAGATCATTAATATGTACTTACTGAACCCATACTCTAATAAGATGTAAAGCCCAGAAGAAGTGGACAAATTCCTAGATACACAGGATTATCAAAGCTGAATCAAGAAGAAAAAAATTCTAAATAACTCAGTATCAGTCAAGGAAATTAAAGCTGTAATTAAAAACCTAACAACAAAGAAAACCCCATTCTACAAAAAATTTAGAGAAGAATTAATGCCACTGCTCACAAATTCTTTAATGAAATTGAAAGGAAAGCAATACTCCCAAATTCATTCCTGGAAGCAAACATTACCCTGATACCAAAATCAGAGAAGGATTCAACCTAAAAACAAACCTATAGGCCAATCTCCCTAATGAACATAGATGCCAAAATCCTCAATAAGATATTGCAAACAAAATGCAGCAAATCAGCATGAAGATTATACACTATGACCAAGTAGGATTCATCCCAGGGGTACAAGGATGTTCAACATACACAAATCAATAAGTATAATACACCACATTAACAGAGCGAAGGAGAAAAACCATACAATCATCTCAATAGACACAGAAAAAGTATTTGACAAAGTTCAACACCATTCAGGATAAAAACCCTATAGAAAATTGCAATAGAGGTTCTTTACCTCAACCTGATGGAAGCCATTTATGGCTAACCAATATCCAACATCATATGAAATGGACAAAAACTAAAAGCTTTCACTGTAAAATCAGGAAAAAGACAAGGATGACCACTATCACTGTTCCTGCTCATTATAGTTCTGGAAACATTAGCCAGAGAAATTCAAGAGAGAGAAATAAAAGGAATAAGGGTAGGAAAGGAGAAGTAAAATTATAATTATTCACAGATGATATGATACTCTACATAGAATACCCCCAAAAACTCCACCAAAAGACTTGTAGATTTAATAACCAAATTTAGTACTATAGCTGGATACAAAATCAACATTCAAAAATCAATAGCATTCCTGTACACAAACAACAAACTCAGTGAGAGAGAAATTACAGAAACTACGCCCTTTATAATAGCATCCAAAAAAACTGAAATACTTAGGAATCAATCTAACAAAGGAAGTAAAAGATCTATACATTGAAAATTACAGTACTCTGAAAAAGGAAATCAAAGAGAATACCAGAAAATGGAAAGATAGCCCTTGCTCATGGATAGGAAGAAACAACATAGTGAAAATGGCCATGCTCCCAAAATTTTTATACAGATTTAATGTGATCCTGATCAAAATACCATTAGCATACCTCACAGAAAGAGAGAACACATTTCTAGTAGTCATTTGTAACCAGAAGAGACCTACAATAGCAAAACCAATTCTGGACAACAAACACAAGGTTAGGGGCATCACAATCCCTGATTTGAAATTATATCACAAAACTACTGTGATAAAATCAGCATGGTATTGGGAAAAAAAAACAAAACACCTGAGGATCAGTGGAACAGAGCAGAAGATGCAGACACAACTACACACACACTAGGCGACTGTATTTTCAAAAAGGGGCCAAACACCTGACTGGAAAAAAGATAACCTCTTTAATAAATGGTGCTTGGAAAACTCACTTTCCACATGACAAAGACTAAAATTAGACCCATGTCTATCGCCATTCACTAAAATCAAAATGCATCAAAGATTTAAATATTAAAACAGAAACACTAAATCTACTGGAAGAGAAAATAGGTAGAAATCTTGAAGACATACGTGTAGGCAGAGAGTTCATGAACAAAATCCAGATCACTTGGGAAATACTACGAAGAACCAACAACTGGGATCTCATCTCATAAAAAAGCTTTTGCACAGCAAAAGAAATCACCAACAGTGTGAAAAGAAAACCCACAGAGTTGGAAAAATTTTTAGCCAGTTGTCCCTCAGACAAAGTACTTAAGTCTAGAATATATAAAGAACTGAAAAAATCAGACCTCTCAAACTCAAAAGCCAAATCAAAAAATGGTCATCTGAGATGAACACACATTTCTCAGATGAAGAAATACAAATGGCAAATAAATATATGAAAAAAATGTTCAACATCATTCGTTATTCAAGAGATGCGAATTAAAACAACACTGAGATTTCATCTCACTCTAAAAAGAATGGCTATCATCAAGAAATCAACCAATAACAAATGCTGGAGGACTTGTGGGGAAACAAGGAACTCTTCTCCATTGTTGGTGGGGAGCATCTGGCACATCCACTGTGGAAATCATTATGGAGATTCCTCAAAGAACTAGGATTAGCAGTCCCATTCAACCCAGCTAGTCCCCTTCTGGGTATCTTCCCAGAAGAATTAAAAACATCATACCACAGCAATATATATGCAGCCGTGTTTATAGCAGCACAATTTGTAATAGCTAAGTCTTGGAAGCAACCCAAATACCCCAAGGAATGAATTTTTAAAATGTGGTCTTTTTATACAATGATTACTACTTAAGCCATAAAGAAAGATAAACTTGAGACATTTATATGTAAATGGACACAACTTGAGACAATACTTATAAGTGAAATAAATTAGGCTCACATAAACTTCGTAATATCTCCCAGGTGTAACCAAAAGAGTAAATAAGGACCAAAATGTGCAACAGATATTGTGAAATGGGAAGAAATTGTTCAAAAGGAAAAAGGAATTAGAGTTGGAAAAAGGGGAAAGAAAGGAAGGGAAAAGAAAAATTACAAGATAATTATACTACTAGTTTGTCTTAGTTCACTGAAAAGAAATATTTGTACTAATATTGGAGAATTTTTCATACCTGTATCTTATAGTCTGCGTAATTACTTTAAAGATAACAATATGCAATGTATTAACTATTGTTATTCTCCTATTCTTATGAAATTCTGTTTTATCTTTTCCATAAAAAACTTGCATTACTGGTTATACTATTTATTTCACTTTTGTGTAATTACATTTTCTACATGTTTAGTAGTACCAATCGATCATCTTCCTAATATAAATGGAAGTAGTACAGAAAGTGTGTGTGGGGGTGTGTGTATGTGTTTACCATTTTTGTGTTTTAAAAAACTTGGTCTTTGTTAGTTATGTTTAACTGCCATCTAGAGTTAAAATGAATTCATTTCTTTTTTACTCTTCTATTCCCCTTGAAAATTTTAGGAAAATAAATCAACACACTTAACCCATATCTCATATCAAATAAATGTTCTTCAGATAAATAAAATGATAACTTCATTTGATCAATTTTTAAAATTATGGCAAACTTTCCCACCTACTATAGCTTCTAATTTGCATTTTTTCACAATCCAACAAAAGCAGACCAACATAGAAAGATATACAGCAATCATTTCATTTTATTACCTCTGAAAAATATGATCATGAAAATACCTCAACCCAAGGGCCAGGGATCTAGCTCAGTGGCCTAAGCACCTGCCTGGCAAGTGCGAGGTCATGGGTTCAATCCCCGGTGCTGCACAAAAAAAACAAGAAAAGACCTCAATCCTAAGGCATAATTAGCTTAGTGAGCTTTTTTATTCACTTATGTTAAAATTTTTATTCATACCCGTATGTAAGAATATGTAAGCATAAACTCTGGATACAGTTACTTAGTTACTGGTTTATGAAAGTCATTGCTGAAAAAGCAGTAAAAAGGAGGTACTAAAGTGATAATTAAAATTAGTCTTCAAAACAAGGCTTGATACCCTACAAAAAGCAAAGTATTTTTAACATGAAGTTCTACAATTAGATAAAACATTTCCTTCATGCTGTTTTCATAAAAATGAAGGGCATAGGTATTTTTGGTTTTTTACAAAATTACCTCAAATGAATTAAACTACAACTGCTTTTTCTGACAATATTTTTACATATCATTAGACAATGACACAAAGAAATTACAGTTCAGGAAAACTGCAACCTCTTTATTTTTAAAAGAAATTACATCAAAGTTTTCAAGTGGATTCATGTGTCATACAATACTAATAAAAAACTGGTTGGCAAAAAGAGCCCTGAATGTTTCCAATAAACACAGAACATAGCATTCCAAAAAGATGGGAATGGCAGGATCAATGCTTCCCAAGTAGTCAAGTGTGATTTAAGAAGGTTCTTAATTGCTTCAACAGTGGACTAATGATAAACTTGTTACAGGATTACAAGAGCAAATGTGCGAGTAGGACACTTGGAGAAAAAAAAGAGACAGGAAAGCCATGAATGAGAAAATGCTACTTTGAGAAAATTCTGGATTAAACAGTCATACAGTAGTGAATTTATCGCAGGGGGGATTATAAATGATACCCAGATGGAAAGGTGTCAGTACAAGGCAAAAGGACTGTATGAATCTTAAATTGTTGAAATCTGGTAAGTAGGGAAAAAAAACTATATTCACTGTCTTGGTTACTTTTCTCTCATTGCTGAGACAAAATACCTGACGCCCAAAGTGAAGGAAGGAGAGGTTTATTTCTTACAGTTTTGGGGGTCAGTCCATACTCAGCAGCAAGTGGCAAGAGTGAACAAGGCAAAAGAGGAAAGCACACCCCCATTCCAACCTTACATTGTATGTCAGCTCCACCCCCGGGCAGGTGCAGGACTCACACTGCCAATCCCAGCGATACACAACGAATCAATCATAAACGTTAAGAGTGAGCCGCATCCATGACTACATGAGGCTTGTGGGGCCATCTATATACAAACCATAATATTCACCATGCATACAACAAACAAATGATTTCCAAAAATCCTTTTTTGCCTTTTTGAGGCAAAAACTATGCAG
>RJWT010050098.1:0-10900 GCA_004365215.1 Cuniculus paca | reverse complement strand
CCACCAACAGTGGAGAAGGGTTCCTTTTTCCCCACAGCCTCTCCAGCATTTATTGTTGGTGGTTTTCTTGATCCTGGCCATTCTTTCTGGAGTGAGATGAAATCTCAGAGTTGTTTTAATTTGCATTTCTCTAATGACCAATGATACTGAACATTTTTTCATGTATTTATTTGCCAGTCATATTTGTTCAGCTGAGAAGCGTGTTTTCATCTCAGATGCCCATTTCTGGATTGGGTCTTTGAATTTTGAGGGCCTCATATTTTTTAATTCTTTATATGTTCTAGATAGAAGGCCTTTGTCTGAGGGGCAGTTGACTAGAATTTTTTCCCAATTTGTGGGTTTTCTTTTCACTCTGTTGGAGATTTCTTTTTTGTTTTTAAATGTATATGATTATTTTAATGAGAGTAACATGCAGAAGTGAAAAATGAAAGTCATGAATTTTACATTCAAAGGTAATTATTAGGACATTGATAATAGGAGTTTCTGGAAATTGTGGAATGATGACTAGATCAACATAAGGAAAAGAACAATGAACAGAATAGAAATAATAAGGAGTTTGAACAGACGGATGAATACATACGGCTTCTGAAGATCCCCAACAATTCATGTGCTTGTAGGTTTCAATGTCCAGCCCCACTGGACTTCTTTTCCTTAGAAAAAGTTATGTTCTCATCTCCTCTTTGGGGGATGTCCTTGAACCTCATTTAGTGGGAATGTCAAGTAGAGATGGTCCTGTTCCTTCTCCTGATGTCGATCATGGAGATACCTAGACTCTAAGGTAATACCGACATTTCTTTCCTCAAGCCCTAGCTTCAATTCAATTCCTGAGTTTTAATCATTGTCTACCTTGTTGTATTATACTTATGTGCATTTGTCCATCTTCATGTAATTTTAATGAGATGATACTGCATAAGAATTTTCATATTCTGCCCTAAAAGCTATGACAACTTGAATATATTAATTAATTCATTCATTAATTCGTTCAAATATTTGTGGAATACATATGTATAGACACTACACTCAGCACTAGGCATAAAGAGCCCAGCACACACACATCTATTGGTCCTAAAGTTTACCATATACAGATCTGCTGAAAATTTAAAAAAGAATAAATTGAAATAATGTACCCTATCCATACAGAAGATACATAATCTACCTTTTAGTTATTTCATAATTAAAACAAACTAGGGATTGAGTTTAGTCAGTGTTAAGCACTTAAGGAATCCTTGTTCTTTTCTCTAATGTGGAGCAGAGCTGTGAAAGCCAGCGATTTCCTGATGCACATGGCCCTTGAGGACTCAGTGCTATGGGAAAAAGAAGACCACCTCTAATACAGATATATCATCCTTGATAGTGCTGACATGGACTATGCCCTTAAATGATAGTTTTCAGTATGAGAAGATAATGCCTTTTTCAAATTAGGATTATCTCTAACACCAACTAAAATAAATAATAATCATCTAATCTAAGATTTTACTCACCTGAAGGGAAAAAGTATTTTTTCTGACCCGGTTCACTGCTTTTTTTTTTTTCCACACATTTCACAATGTGTGGGATTTTAATCACTGCCAACCTGCCACATAATTCAGAATCGAGGCTTTGACAGTGCTCAATGCCCTTTCTTTCAGTTACCTCACTAGTAGTCAACCCTACAAAAAGATAAGCACTCCTTTCTTCGTGGTGTACCACATAGTAAATCAGACACCAATTCAAGATCTTGAGAACCTAAATGGCACTCAAGGCACACATGTGCATCAAACGAAGGGCATTCTGCCACTTAAAACAGGACATCCAGACTACGTGGGAATATGAAATTGGTCATGCAAAGGAAAGGGAGGAGTGCTCAGTGAGCAGGGCGTGTGGCAAAGCAAGATGTCTAAAGGAGCAGAAATTACCTAGAAGAGGCTGAAGTTACAGGCTTGTGTTTAGCCTGCTTGTCAAGGAGCTCTCTGCTGGTTCTGACCTTGGGCAACCCACATACACTTGCTCTCGAGGTTACCCTTTCTCAGAATGATTGCTTCAGTTGGTTGATCTCAGGCACTGCCTTTCTCCAACTCTTCTGAATTATTGGTGCGGATGCTTCTCTTTTGTTTAATGTGTCTTCCACATGGAGAGGCATCCATCATCAGGTTCACATTTATTTATAAATTAATTAATTAATTTTTGCATCTCATTCAGCTTCTCCTGAGGAGCTTTCTGCTCACTGGGATAAGATGAAACTGTTTTGCAGACTCATTCTAGTTGCTCACTTTCTCTCTTAAACCAACATTTCAGAGAACACACTTTCTTTTGCTCCGAACAGCTCATTTTCTGTAAGGACTGACTTCCTGTGAGGGGGTCCAGCACCACATGGGGTGGGGGGATGCATCAGGTTGTGCAGTGGTAGTGTTTTCCTGCAAAGAAGTTCAATTTCTCATAGCCCTGACCTTTGTTAGTAATAAAATTCTCCCACTACCAACACCTTTGTACTATTGAAAGTTACTTTTCAGTTGGAGTGGAGAATTTCCTGGGTCTCTGTGGACTTCTCTCTCCTCCCATCATAACTTTGCTTGCACTTTAGCTGTGCTCTTCTGATCTCAGCATGTTTACCCTGCCTTGTCTGTTCCTCATCCAACACCGAAAAATAAGTGGATATGCACATTTTGAGTAATCATCCTATCAGCACATGATCTTGACCCATTTGTTCTGTTTTAACTTATGCTGTGCTTTAAAAATTTAACAGAGGATATGCCCTAATAATAATTTTAAAATTTGAAATGTTCTGTAACTTATTAGTCATTCCATGCATTGAAAACAGGACAGTAAAACATGGTCTTCAGGAGTCTGCAATTTTAATGGGAGTTGTAGTCACTCAAAGACATGATTATGCCAAGTGTGAAGTGCATGCCTATAATTGGGGCAAGATTATTCCAAGTTTGCAGCCAGACTAGACAATGAAGTGGAATTCAGTCTCAGAATAAAATAAAAAGAGTTGAGGATGTAACTAAGTGGTTGTGCACTTGCCTCACCTATGCAAATCCCTAGGTTCAATTCCCCATTATCGCCAAAAACAAAAAAAATGATTATGCCCAAATAGTACACTCAGTGATAAATATATGCAGAATATCCTGACAAAAATTATTTGATCAAAATGATGTAGGATAGTGCACTTGATCTTCTTGAAAGCACATTTGTCCTAATAATATGTGTGGTATCTTACCATAAATCAGAATATCCTAACTTGTGAATTGTATTTAAAATGTGATCAGAGCTAGGATGCTTGAAAGTTCTTTAAGGACAAGGATTTTTTTTTTTTTTACTATTTTTATCTCTTCAACTTAGAAGAACATCAAGTATACAATCAGGATTCGTATGTTACTTGTTTTACTCATTCACCCATCCATTCCCCTATCTATTCCATGAATGTCTCACTGCACCTGGAAAAGTGTTGAGTGTACAATTCCAAATAGAAGTGACAGGATGTCTTGGTCTGATGGGATTTATAATCTACTATTGCTAGAGTTATAGAAATAATTTTAAAATGCATTTACATTTTAATGCACATCTGCTGAACACCTATTGTTATAAAATATATGCAATATTTCAGTGTTATAAATATCACCTACCGTTTCTGTAACTGTCGCTTCTCATAGAATATTTACTTCTCCCTTGTGAACCATTATTTTTATTTCCAATTTGTTTCATATAGGACTCACTGTACAAAGGAAGCAAAATACTGAATATTTGCTCTTTAGTTCTTGGCTCAAAGTGTGGAGAACTTAAAGGTTATTTTAAGGAAAATTCTAGAAGTACATTTAACATTTCTGAAAAGTATGAACTTCAAAGGTAAAGGCATAAGGAGTTATGCTTAATTTAGACATTTCTTCAGATTAACAGTCAATCATTATTATCAGAAAACAGTTACCAAACTGCTAACTCTCTACCACTGAATTAAAGCTCTAAATCAGGAGTGTCCAATCTGCAGTCCTTGAATTACAGTGACTCTGCACTGTTAGTACTGCAGCCCCACAAAATTGTAAACTTTTAACTTTAGTATGTGATTTTTAGCAATATTTTCCATGACATAGTTGCAGGGTGGGTGACCATAGAACACTAGTATAGTGCTAACTCCGTGTGCTACATTCAGTGCACAGGATGTGTCAAACTGAAACCAGTGTGTACCCTTCATTCCATGTGACATGCATGGGTACAGCTTGGAGAGTAAAACACAGCAGTGATAGATATTAGTATTTCAACCTGCCTACCTGTATATGTGCCTCTGAAGACAGGTGTTTACTGGTATTATGTAAATAGGTGAGCTTTCTTATTTAATTACTGAATTTAAGCTAGTTGTGCTGTTTTGTAAAAGATAAATTAAAATAGGCTTTGTGCAGTAGTGGTATAGGAAGCTTGAAAGTGTATCAAATAGTTTCGTTGCCAATGATACTGTTACAATCACATGTACAACCTAGCTAATGCTAGAGATATATTAAAAAGGAAGTTTTGTTGCTTATTTATACTACCTAGATTATATATTTTGTATGTGGCCTATAGCACTTGATTGATTGCGTCAACTTGAGGCATTTAGAAGCTTAACTAAATCAGCTTAGCAATTCTACACCCTTGGGTGTAGAAGGCCCACCCTAGGGTGGCTCATCTCTTGGATGGTATAAAAGGGAAGGAAGAAGGACAGATGAAGATCCATTCTTTGAAGGAGCTTCAGTCTTCACCTTGTCCTTCGGACTTCCGGCATAGATTCTTCATCCTTCCATTGCAGACTCAGCAGCATGCTGGTGTGGACTTGCACAGGACACTGCAAAGAACTCCAGACCCTCTGCATGCTTCCTCATCCAACTCTGTGGCTGACCATCATAAGTCAACCTTGTAATTTCTTATACATTTGTATATCTTGTACTAGATCTGTTTTCTCTAGTAAAACCAGACTAATACATAGCCCAAGACTTGCTCTTCACTCATTGTAGCCCTGGCAAACCAAACACGCTCCAAGTAATAACTGCACATTCAAGAAGCCAAAGTCTCACTGCCACTCCTGACCTTCTTTGAGGATTCATCTTCAGTAACAGCCGATGCTGAAGAGTGTGGATGTAGTTTGTGCCCTACTGCAATGGCATCTGAATTTTGTCCACGGAGCTGTGCTAAGGAGGTTCCATGTTTGCAGCCCTCCTCCACTCTGCCCTTCCATTCCTGCAGGGTGTGCTTGTTTGCACTCAGTCCTACTACAGGGTCACTTGCTGCTGCCAGGTGAGCTGCCTCCAGTAGAACTCATCGAGAGCGGTTCTAGGAAGCCCTGCTCTCTTCTGCCCTCATGACCACCAGAACACAGGTCCTTTTGTCTTACAACACCAGAACAAAATGGGTCTTGTGCAGCCCTCTTCCAGATTAATGTGTCTTTTCTTATGTTTGCCTCAAAGGCACCAAGGTGTATTAACTGTTCTGAGGGACAGGAAGTTGTGGAGTGGTGGCAGGGAGGAGGCAAAGATGAAACAAGTTCTTATTAGAACTGAGGAGGGACACATCCTTATCTGAAACAGGTAGGTGGAGGGCAAATGAAGATGGAAAAATATGAAGCCAAGAGACTCGTGGATTTTTTTTTTTTGGTAGACTAAAGAAATCATGAAGCACTTAGATTCATGTGTGTGTCAGCTGCTAACATCATGTGGTGTAACAAATTGCCCCAGAACTCAATGGCATGCAACAACAGATGTTTACTTCTAGCTCATCAATGAGGATGAGACTATGTAGGACGTGCCTGGCAGGGTTTGGCTTGGCTCGGTTTTGTGTCTGTGTTTTGACCAACATTGCTCCTGTGTTTGTAGACTGGCTCTGTTCCACATGTTCCTCATTTTTCTCAGAGGCTTGTGAGACGCACGACATGGTCATGGAAGAGAGCAATATAAGCGGTCACAGTCAGGACACTCTTGGGTCTTTGCTTGTATCACACTCACCAACATCTCATTGTCCTGAAGGGAGGCCAGAGTCAGACTGGGGTGTGCTGTAAGTTCATACCACATAGATATGGGGCTGGGGAGAACCAGATCATTATGTGACTCTATTAAAAGATTGTTTACTTTTTGATAGCTTCTGCCCACATCTTCAAAATGCCACTTGAAAAATATGGCAATGTGAGGACTGTGATATTAATTCTCAGGATCTGAAAATTCTCAAAATTATCCTCTAGCCATTAATCATGTGGCAAAACAAAGGGTGTCATATTTTTAAAAATCCTTAGAGATCTTTTATTTCCATTTAGTTATAGGGAAACTGAGAACCAACCAGACAGTTAGTAAAAAAGCTCATATTAGAAACTGAATTCCAGTCCATTAAACTCCCTACTTTATTTTGGACTTTATGTAACTTTATAATGGCAGACAGAATTAAAATCCCATTTTACAGATTGTTAACTAAGAGATGAAGTTACATCCTGTGGTCAGATAGTAATTCAGGAACTATTTTGTTTGGCCAGTTGTGTATTCCATTCTTGCCCTCTCACCATCATGTACTCAACTAATTTGGAAAGAGGAAGAAGGGTATGTTCCTTAGAAGCCGTAATGCTGCGAAACGGAGGTGTGATATAGGCCTTACAAAGTAGATATTAGCTCGTAACATGATCTGGCCCTAAGGAAAGCCGACCGGCTGGGGCTGGCCTGTGTGAGGAGTCAAGCTGCAGGAAGGGGAATAATCCCCCTTTATATGGCACTGGTGAGACCGCACCTGGAAAACAGGCCCCTGTTCCAAGCGTCAGTACCCAGGCCATGTGGACAGGGAGAAAGAAACTATATGATTCATTCCGAATGGAGGAAATGACTTAGGGGGGAGGAGAGATTAAAGTGCTTCATGATTTCACTTTCCGTTCCCTGAAAGAGACCTTTAAAGTGCACAGAGGCTCCACCGGCTGGTTCAGTGGGTTTGGTTGCGACTTTGAAGCCAGGGCCCTGCAAGATTTGACTCAATGACTCCAATTCCGTATCACGCGCTCTACTTCCTCCTCTATCCTTCTTTTATCTCTCTGGTCTCTTCTGAGAGTTTCTTAAGTCTTTCTTTTTGAATCTCTTCTTTCTTTTGCTTAGTAGCTGACTCCTGCCTTCTTACCACTTCTCAGTGAGTACTGCCTGGACCCCAGGCAGTGTCAGGGGCTCTGTTACCTGCTCTGTGTCTGCATAGCTTCTGGCCCTCTGACCTCAGATTTAGTGACGTGCCCAGTGTCTCTCTCTAAGGTACCAGGAGCTGTCTGTATTTCGCTACCAGCTCACAATATGCTGGGCACTCTACAGATGTCGATGAATACCTGTCAAAGGAATGCAGATCAGTTGGCAGTTTGTGCTGGACATATGACTGGTCTTCAGGCCTGTGCTGTCCACATGGCATGCACAAGTCCCTGTCCTGACTCAGCCAGAGGCAGCAGGAAGGATATCGAGTTAGAATGCAGCACATGTGGATTCCAATCTGGCTGTCCTGCTTATTAGTTACATGATTGGAGAAAAGTCACTGGCCTTCTCTGAGGCTTAGTTTCTTTCTTTCTTTTTTTTTTTTTTAATGAAGGTTATGAGCAGGATGTATTTACTGAGGGAGAGAAAGCTTCTGTCTGAGAGAGAGAAAGAAGGGGTCCAGAGTGGGTTGCCCTGAGGCTTAGCTTCTTACTCTATAATATAGGGATGCCAAAGCCTTTCCAATGAGAATGTTGTGAGAATTAAATGCAGCATCTCTTTAAAACCATTGCATGTTCACAAATCTGAGGTCATTCTGACTTTTCTCTTTACCAGTCATGCTGCTGAACTTCTGTTCTTCACTTGGGCTGTAGAATAATCATCCTTCCAAAATCCTAAGCTGTGGAAGAGGATGTAGCACAGGTGGAAGGCAGTTAACAGGGTCAAGAATGGTCACACATTCCCCACCTGGCTGTAAATTCAATCCTTGGATGCCTCTGGGAAGCTGTGGTAGAAACCCATGCACCAAGACAAGCACCAGGCATTTGAAATCCACCATAAAGCTTGGGCTGGAACTATGGGCATGGTTCCTGTGGTCATAAGTACCCATCTTTCACCCCAAGACAGAGCTGGGCAAGTGCGTGTCCCTCTCATGGGACAGACATGGCTGCAGAGGCCCAGTCATCCCTGTATACTCAGGGGTGCAGAACTGATGTTTGCATTTAATTAAACTTTATTCTCTTCATCTGGGACTCTGAGAGGGTGAGGGAATCTCAGGGTCAGCAGCTTTCAACATTTTCACAGCTGCTTGTTACTCACATGCCTAGGACCTGCCCCCTGGGCTGCAGTGCCTTGCTCATGCCAACCGTCCCTTGGCAAGAAGAAAGAAACAATTGCCATTTAAAACAAAAATTGATCCTAGACTCTTTCTGTCCCTCCAAGGAGTGTTTGAATTAATTCAAGCTTGGCTATATGATTATTTTGTTTAGGAAAGTAAATGAATGGGCGGGCCAGGCTAAGAAAAAGACCTGCAGACTTTTGCTGTACCCAGGGATGCGACTGACAGATTGAACTTGGAGTCACCTTGCTGGGGTGAAGGTGCTGCCTTCTCTGAATAATAGCAAGGCACTTCCTCTTTCCAGCTGCAGTGTCTGTGGGTGTTATGGTTTGTGTTTAGATGTGTCTCCAAATCCTCATGCCATCATAGGTAGGGCTTTTTCAGAGGTGACTGAATCTAGGGTATGTGATTGATTCATGGTGTAATGCTGGATTGAAGGGTGCTAGCATTAAAAGTGAGTGATTAGTAAATCATTCTGCTGATTGGTTTGGCACCATCCTAATCCTGGGAGCCTGGGTAAGGCATAAGGGATTGAAAGAGCTGTGTTGCTTTGCTACCTTCTGTCTGCCATGAACTATTTCTCTTCTGCGATGTCACCCTACCTTGGAGCCAGCTGATTATGGACTGAAACCTCTACAGACTTTGAGCTGAATAAACATTTCTTTCTTTAGCTTTGGGTGTCAGGCATTTTGTCTTAGCAGTGAGAAAGAAGTAACTAAGGCAATGGGTGAGATTTGTGTCTGTCTTCCTGGACTTTTGTGAGGATTATCAGAGGCACATCTGAGTGTGGGATAATGCCTAGCATGCAGGGACTGTGCAGTACACATCGGCTGTCTTATTCTGTCATTGGGGTCAACCCTCATCATTTACAGAGTTCATCTATTTGCTGAACTTCATTGCAATCCCCCAGTCAATACTCACAGCACTTCTGTAATCATTCACGGAGAGATGAACAGTGGTGGAAGACTGAGTCACCTGCTGCACAAGTCTCTAGCAGAGATGAAATGAAGCAGTACCTTACCTTATATTTTAAACAGGTGCCTTTTACAAGATCTACTTAATGCTTTGCTTTTGCATTTTTGTGACTCTTGTTGGTTTCACAGTTTAAATAGTCTCTAAGTACAGGTTGACATCCTGCCTAGTGTTCCCAAGCACAGGAAGACAGTGGTGGCCTTACAGAGAAAATATTTTTATTGGCTAAGTATTGTTCTAGCCTCAGTTTTAGAGGTACTGGTCAAGAGTTAAATGATAGTGAATAAACAATATAAAATAAATGATGTGTCTTTAAACAGAAAAAACAGAGGCACATGGAAAACAAGCTTATGGATGACTGCAGGGATGTTGAAAATATTGTGATCACAGGAAACTAACCTCATATTTTCTCTAGGAACAAGGAGTCACTATTTGCTAGTTCAGTCTTCGCCATGGCTTTCTAGAACATAGCTACAAATCCACAAATTATGAGAATCAAATATACTCTGATATCCATCCTACCAAGGAAACACAATGGAGCGGTTGGGGTTTGTAAGGATAGAGAAGAGATCTCTCCCCCCCCCCCGCATCTCCATCTCCTCTCCCTTCCCCTCCTCATTTCCCCCTCACCATCTCTCTTTCCCTCCCAAACACAGGAACCTTCTAAGAATCAATGGGGTTGAGGAAACTCACAGAAAAATGCAAAACATGAAATTTTTTGGCCTTGAAGTGACATATACGTAAAGGGAAGAAATGTAACTATCCTAGTAATACAGTTTGATGATGAGTTTTGACCTGCAGTAGTTCCTCCTAACTCCTACCTGAGGTCAAACATCAGCTCAAGTCACCTAGAGAGTAAATGCACAAAGAAAGTTTGCCACTCATAGAGCACCACCATCCTGTTGATTTTCCAATGGTAACATAGTCTAAACCACACAATCCAGGGGCTTTCCTGTTTACTGTTTGTTATGGCTTGTGTCTAGGTTTCAGAGGTAACTGAATCTAGAGTGTGTGACTCTGGAGATTGCTAGCAATGCTAGGCTCAAGGGCACTAGGATTACGGATGTGAGTGCTACCTACCCTAAGTAGTCTGAATAAGATAAAAGGGGCAGAAAGATGCTTTCTAGGTCCTTGTTGCTTTTGCCATCTTGTGGATGCCATGAACTGCATTCTCTACAAAACCACCCAACGTTGGAGCCAGCTGATTATGGACTGAAACCTCTACAAACTGTAAGCTAAATAGATCTTTCCCCCTTTAACTTTGGGTGTCAGATATTTTGTCTTAGCAAGGAGAAAAATAGCTAAGATACTTTTACACTGATTTTACCATTGAAGTGGTGAAATCATTGTTTTCAGGCTACCACATTTTTGCTTCCTATTGGAGGACCTAAAGAAAACCATGATTCGTATTTCGCTGAGTCTTTTAATTTAAACTAAACAGATCACTTTCTGTTCCTGTTCAACGTTGTGAGGTGAGTTTTCTTACACCACTGATGAACATCTAGCAATTTCTATCTAAGGCTGTACTGTCTGATACAGACTTTGAATTGAACTGGAGCATTTTAAAAGAATACGTGACTTCGGTGGTTACATCCATATTGGGACTTTCTGGTTGGTTACTTAATTCACACACCATTTCTCATAATGTAAGTGATCACGAAGTTTG
>RJWT010050097.1:0-10866 GCA_004365215.1 Cuniculus paca | reverse complement strand
TTTATGTGGTGGAAACCTACTCAGCTATAAAGGAAGATAACCTCAAGGCTCTTGCAGGTGGATGGAGGCAACTTGAGATCATGCTAATGGATGAAATGGCTCAGAGTCACATGGGTGAATTTCGTGTTGTTTCCCTACTATAACAAACTAAAGGAGTTAATGGGATCCAAAATGCACAATACATATTGGGAAAGTCAAAAGAGAGGAATTATCTAAAAAGGGAAGGAAGTGGCCACTGTTAATCTTTTTCATGATTTGAAACTTATATAGTCTTCATTGTTCTGATTAGTTTCATTTTACTCTGTTTTGTTCAATGTTATTATACTTGATAGCATGAACAGCTATTTTAAAGATAACAAAATATATAGTTGCAGCCATCGAGGATTTCCAACAATCTTGTTTCAAAACCCTGTATTGCTTTCATTGTTTTGTTTTGATTGATTTTACTCTATTCTGTGTTGTTTGATTGTACTATGTCTGAAGGTGTAGGCAACTATTCTGAAGATAACCAGAAGCATTACAGTAAAGAGAATGAGACCGTAAGACAAGACAAATTTAAAATTATAAACTTTAAGAAAAATTAGAAATATTTTAAAAATGTAAAACTTCATGACTCAAGTCAAATTTAAAAAGGATATATGGAGTACTCTATTGTAATTCACTGAATATAATGTCATAACCTTGTTAGGAAACTCTTAGACTAAATACACTATGTCCAGGGTTTGATCTATGATACAAAAGTGCACTTATTTTACATAAAATATGACTGACCTCAGTAAATTCCCATCATCCAGTTCTTATTATTTTCATAATCAACCAAATTAAGCCATATTTAACTTTATTTGTATTTCTTTTTCACTCTTTTTATTTACTACCAGAGATTGTAAGCACATTTCCCCTCTAAATTCCACAACCATCGATAATCAGTTGAAAGGATCATTTCATCATCATTAATGTTAGTAATACACTCAGACACAAAAAAAAACAGAAAAAAGAAAAATTAAACTGGTTTGTGTTAGAAAGTGCTCCACAGGAAGACAGCTAAGTAGCAGTGGGAGGTGTAGACATGGAAACAGCACTTGACAACGAGTGCCAGCCTGCCACCTGCTAGTGGGACCTTGGAAAGTTACATATTCGCCTCAGAACTCCATTTTATTTATTGAATATGGAACATTAGTAATACCTGCTTTTATAAAAAATCAGATTTTTACAGCAACTTTACTAAGATTACAAAAACCAAAAATATTTGTTAATGCACATTTTAGTCACCCAGAAAATTTTGCTCCTAGTCATATACCAAAAGAAAAGTGTATACACTCACAAAATGCTCTGAGATACACAGTTCAAAATAAGACAAAACTGGAAAAAGCAAATGCTCATAAACTGTAAAACTTTCACCAAATAGAAAATTAAAGACCAAAGAGAATGAACTAACTACCACTACAAACAACTACAGGGGTGAATTCACAATTTAATGTTTAAGGAATAATTCAGAAACAAGAAAATATGGAGTTTGATTTCATGCCTCTAAAGTTCGAAGATCAGCTAATCTATGGAGTTATAAATTAAGATGCACCTAATCCTCCAATAAGTGATTCTTCTCATCTCCCAGTCTCGAAATCCTCAGGCCATAGAAGATTGGTTGAAATTGGTTCAATACGAAACCTTAAAACTAGATCAGGGAAAATATAAGCAGGTGCATTGGTGGAGGGTCGTAAATACTGCCTGAGCAAAGGTAATTTCTGATCAGGACTACATACACTAAATAAGAACTAGATTAATCAACATGAGAATCTTACCAATAGATTAGAGACAAAAAATAAATCTAAGAGGAAAGAAAAATGGAGAAATGGAGGCAGGGGAGGGGGAGTAACAAGAAAGGGGAAGATGGGAAAGGAAATGGAACAGAAGAAAAGTAGAATAGAAGTAGAAAGAGAGGAAAAGAGGAAGATAAAGAGAGGAAGGAGGGGGAAAGTTGCTGGGGCAGTAAAGAAGGAGGAGCAGTAAGGATGCGGGAAGAAAGAAAGATATTAAACCCCAAATCTCTACTTGATTCATAGGGCCTCTGCATGAGATCCAGATGTGGCAATTCTTGATCCAGAAATCCAGGAACCTCAGGGAGAAGTTATCTGCCCACTCACACATCTACTATGTGGTAGTTGCATAAATAAGACCACAGTGACCACCATAAACACTTCATTCTGAAATAAACTCTTACATTTAGGAAGAGTAAGGGTGAGAGGCACACGGCAGTCTGGTCCTTTGCAATTGTGAAGTCCTGCTGGGAAGATGCAGCTGAAACCTGGGCTGGAGAATCCACCTTCAGGTCTCTGCTCCAGCAGTCCCTGAATAGTTCATCCATCTATTGTTCTCCATAGACCTTGGCTCCACCCTCTGGAAAAGCCATAATTTTTTAAATTAAATTACCTCATTATATGTGAGGAGGGATTAAAACCTTCCCTGTGTGCTGGTGATCGTTTTGATAATCGAAGACTTGGCACTTGTATACTTTTGCAGCATGTATCGGTTGACTAATATAAAAGTCTAAATTAATAGTGACTTAAATAACACAATGCACTTCTTCTCTCTTAAAGCAGTTCTGAAGCAGATGGTTCAGAGATAATATTGCAATCCTACTTTACTACCCACTGTATAGACTTAGATTTCTACTCAACTGTTCCTCTAGAGATCATCTCTAGAGCAATGCCCTTATTATTATAATCCATGACCCACTGCAACATTTGTGTTCCATTTGGAAAAAAGAGAAAAGAAAGGAGAACACCCACTTTCTTTAAAGACCTTTGTGGTAGTTGAAAACATCATTCCTGCTCACAAACTGTGGGTCAGAACTTAATGCAATGACCGCAGATATCTTCAAAGGAAACTAGATACGTGGCTTTTAGTCTATGTAGATATGTACCCAACCAAAACTCAAGGGTTCTAATTCTTCAGAAGAAGCCATGACAGATACTGAGTACAACTGGCAATGTGCTCATCAATCTACATTCCACTCTTCCAGCTCTGACTCTCAGATTAGAAACCTATCCTATATCACCTGCTCACTGTTTCCAGTAATAATTCAGATTCAGCAAACCTCCTGGTTTTATTCTTTCAGCCATCCTTTGCGCCAAGCACAACAAGAATCACTTGAGGAAATTTTATTGAGTAGGTGGGACTGGTAATAGGCCTTCATACAGGAAAGTAGAAAAGAAAAAAGAAGTGAGTCCAGGTTATCATTTAGAGTTAAGGCCTGGAGGCTTTCTGTAAGTAGGATTTGCTGGAATCCTGAGAGAGAGACTTATGTGCAGAAAGTTTATCAGAAATTTCTCTTAGGATCAGCACCTCTGAAGGACTGGGGAAAGAAGGGTTAAACATATAGAAAAGTCAAACTTTTATACAGCTATCACAAAGGATTCAGTTAATCCTCCTGGGACTTCTGGACCTGGAGAGATCCTTCCGGAGTTACCCAGACTGAGTCAAAAGGTAAAGCCTTTTTTGAGAGTAGGTTGTTCTCCTACAGCTGGCCTAAGCTAGGGTGAGGAAGTTCTTTCAGGAGAAAGTGATCTTTTCAGAGGACCTCAGCCAGGAGCCATCAACAGGCAATGTTTTCACTAGTTGGGAGTATTCCCGAGAGAGAAATTGGGCAATGGACCACACTGTTCTCTACAAAGTAGACATAAACACAGCTTGTTCAAACATCTTTGAGACAAATTTGGCCAGAGAGAAAAGTTGGTGCAGAGTAATGAGAACAAACAGAAAGATTTAGAGAATGCTTCAGTATGTCACCCAATACCTACAAAATAAAGCTCTAACTCAGCCGAACAGCCAAGATTCTTAAGAGTCCGGCACCACTATAATGTTTTAGTCTGTTTTTTTTATACATTCTATAGATGAATCAAAGTAAATAATCTGAAAAAATAAACTGGCAAACTATTTAGAATTAATAAACTACTAGTAATGTCTCCCCGAATTCAGTTTATACATTTCTTGAGGCTTTAGTAACCATATTAAATGCTAGTCTTTAGAGCATGATTGTGTTGCGAGCATTTCTGCAGATATATGACATGAAGCATCTAAAGAATAAATCTAGATGTTTCTCTGTTCTGATATTCAGCAAAGTTCCATGTTCAGTCTTTGAAAAGGATGAACTGCTGCATATCTCTAAACCACTATTTCTCAAAAGAGCATGACTATGCTCCCTAGAGACAAGGGTTAATGTCTAGAGGTGACTTTGGTTAGTGTCTGGGAAGGGAGGGAGTTGGGACTATCTAGCAGATAGAGGTCAAAGATGCTGCTAAACATTCTACAATGTTCAGGATAACAGCCCCACTCCATTAAAGAATTACCAAACCCAAAATATCACTAGTACCATTGATAAAGTTTGTGCTACAGTTTGAATGGCGAAGCCCAAGGAAAGCCCAAGAAAAAGAAATACAGAGTTGAGTTGGACAAACAGGTCCTACCGCTGAAGGAGAGGGTTAGTATGCTTTTGGAAGAAAGTCAAAAGAATAGAAGGGCAGGAGTGAACCTGCCACCACTTCTTCAGCCCCCACATTCTACCCACGCTCTTCCCATATGTCCCATAGGCTCACCAGATCCTGCAGAGAGTGGTGCACAGAAGCCAGCTGGCTTTGTTTCTCATCCTCTGCCTGTGTACCCCTCTCTGAACTTGTTACCTTAATATAACTATGACTATTTTTCAGCTTGAGCACAGACATTTCTTGATTGAGCATGGCATACTTACTGAAAATGAAAAGAAGAAAGAAATAAAGCACATGAAAAATCACAACTAAGTCCTTGGCAGTGAAGGTTCAATTTACTATCAGGGAACCTGGCTTGGCCTGAAGAGGAAATGCAACAGAGCATGCCATCACAATAACTAGGTCAATTTTCAGCTTCTTCTTGGAAGGCTTTTGCTCCTTCTCTCCCTTACCTGCTGGGTAATCAGCCGGCCTGTGCCAACCACCTTCACTTCAAATTACTGGCTCTCTCAGCCTACATCTCAAAGTCCAGAGACCCCAAGGATTGAACAAATTGCCCACTCACCTTGAGTCAAAGAATATAGTCCTGCTCCTCCGTCTTGGGCATCTGGAATTGATGCTACCTACAGTGTTCCAGCACTAGACAACCTGGCAAAGAATAAAATTTTATGGACTGCCTGCTGGCATTTTGGGCTTTGTCCACTGGCTCCATCAGAGCATGCCACTGAGCCCTAGGAACTGCTAAGTTTCACGGTGTGCATAGGGACAGACTTTCAGGCTTATGTCAGTTGAAAAAAACATGATTTATCAGGCTCACACAAAACCAAATGACACAACCAAAAATAAGCCCAAAGTATTAGTTTTGAGGCTCCCAAAGCCCTAGAAAGACAATAATTTTCAGCCAAACCTTCCCAAAACATACTTCCCAAACTTTGGCTAAAAGTGTGGTATGAATTAAAACATCACTATAGAAGTTTTCATTAGTTTATCAACTATTTGAACATCACTTCGTGTCTCTGAACAATTCGCCCAAGATATAAAACTTATTTTTATTCTCTTCACCTGCCCAAGACACAGCAGAATGTCTCACACATTACTATGTGCTTAATAGGTGATTGATTCATCAGCTTTTTATTGTGTTTTTTAAAGATCACCATCAAATAGTTTCCCATTGGTCGACTCTTAATCATCCCAGGGCCTTATCCATTGTACTTTTAATCAGTGCATGTTAAGAGATAGTTCTTCCCTACCCGAGAGCTCTTTGTTTTACCTCACTGGCTACTACTCAGGCAATACGTTAGCTAGTATTATGGATCATGTGGAGATTCTGTTCTAATAAATAAAAAGTCCATCTTTAGTCTTATCTATGAGATTTCCAAGACAATATGTCTTATTGGGTTACTCATTAGTTGACAATGTAAGCTGCTGATTTCAACTCTTTCTACCATTGTGTCCTACATGTAGTAGACATTTATACACACTTGCTGAGCAAATCCTCGGTTCTGTAAAGAGACAACTCTACCTCAACATCACAGAAAGGAGTTGACTAAGTGTATCTTTGTGTACATTTTCATATTAAGTGAGCACAAGATGATTCTTACACAGATTTTTCTCAAAGGGAAAAATAAGGTATAAATTATACTGAGAAACATAGGCCCACCTTCAACAATAACCTCCAGAAATATGGAGGTTTCTGGACTTACAATAAAATACATGCTTGCTCATCACTGAAGTGTTCTGCTGTGAATTTATTATAAGAAGACCAAAAAATAAAAGGAAAAATCCTAATTTGACATAGTGTCTTTCAAGCATGACTTCAGTAGTCAATGAGATTTTAGAATTTCTTTGTTAGAAATAGAAGTTGGGCAAAAAAACTTCAGAAAGCATTTCAAAGTTCTAGAAGTTGAGAGAATAGTATGGAGTCAAGACAGCAAAACATTGTCTTGGATGAACCACTGAATAATGTAATATAACAGAGGGGCAGTGAGCCAGAAAAGACAACAGGTTCGATGTCAGAGACAAGGAAGCCAGGGCATCATAAGTTATGACTCTGAGATGGGAAAAATAAATGAGTTGATATCTAATATTCTATTGCAAAAGCAAGCAAAAACACAGAAACAGCACCCAGAATTTGGAGGTAGATTTATTTACACAGATAAGCACTGATCGGGATCATTCCCAGAATATCAGACCCTACTCTCTGGTGGTCTTGGGCTGACAGGAGATAAGCAAGCAGGAAGTACAGAGGTGGAATGGCTTGTCAATTGGAGATTGGTTTATACAGTGTGAATCATAGTGACCAACTATGTATCACAGTGATGAGCTGTTTCTAAGAGACAGAAGCAAATGGACTTGGAATAGCAACTATCACCTGGGCAACTAAGAAACTGAAGTATACTAGCGGGGTGGGGTGGGGGCATTTTCTGTTACACCTTTGCTCCAGGAACACATGGACACTGTTGTCAACTTCTGCTCTGTGCTCTACTTTTAGGACACTCACATTCCTTTGTTTGCTCCAGAAATATTGGCTGTAAAGTCAAACTGAAACACAGAATATGATCATGAATTAGACAACAATTTTTTTTAAATTAACAGGAAGTTCTCAGAACAGGATTTAACAATTTCCCCTGTAAACCCTCAGTGAAATCATTCAGATTTAAATTTTAAAGATATATGATAATAGTGAGGAATGTTATAATAACAGAAAACATTTTTCTTAGGATAACTCCATCTATTGGAATTTTTAAATATTGTGCTAAGTAATGACAAGGAGTGGAAATGACATTTCCATTTGGTTTGCAATTTATCACATACAGTCAATTGTAGAGGGTATATTAGAGAAAATATGTGGTGGTCTTTTTTTAGATGTTTTATAGAGTGAAAATATTTAATCTTCTAAGAAAAATGTTACCATCCCTAGTTTATAGTTGAAGAAAGGAACATTCAAAAACTAAGAAATTTCTCTAAGTACCTACAGTATGTCAATGGGAGCATGAGGATTTGAACTCTGTTCCTTCTAATGTCAAACTCTTTTTAAATTAGTACATGTAAGTAGTACATAATTTTTACACTCCTTGTTGGTACATGTACATAACATATCTTAATTCCTTTTCTTATCTTCTATCACTCACCTCCCTTCACCTTCATCCCCTTCCCCTTTCAAAATGACCTATCTCTCCATTCAATTTTCTATCTTTTATTTTGATTTTTACTTATACTTTGAGTTTTGAACTCATGTCTAATACCAAGCCAGTTGTCTCAGACTTTAAAATTTCAAAAACATTTTGGAATCAACCTAAAATTTCCAACCTTTTATTAAACACCATCATTTCATAAAAGACATTTTAATACCAAAAGAAGGAATAAAGTTAGCTAATCACAATACCATATGTATATGTACGAATAGCCCACGATAAATATATTCATTATATGGTTACACTAATAAAAATTTTTAAAAATAAATAATATGCTACATAGCCTGAATTTTGTTACATTGCCACAAATGGTAAAAATTGAACTTAGCAGTGAAAACTCTAAGTTGGCCCTAAATTTTTGAATACTTGCACTTGGGAACAATGGCAAAAAGCCATGTAGTCTCTTCATTGTACACTGGCAACACAGTCCCTCTGCCTGGAACTGAACATCTAAAAGCTGTCAGGGCCTGCACTGGTGACTTCCAACCTTCAATGTGAGTCAATGCATAGAACACAGAGAAACAAATTTGTGGACAGGTGAACATAGACATAACTTGTAAATTAATATAGACAGGGTACTGGGGGTCACTTTCAATGACATATATTAGCTGTTTGTGCTTGTTCTAAACATACTGTTACTCAGATCCAAGACATTTCTGCACTATAATTAAACTTTTCCTGCTACTAGACAAGCATTACAACACTCCTGTTAGGAGTCTGCATTAAATCTTGCACAAAATTTGTAGTAATTTCAAAAGCAAACAATTTATTGGAAAAATCTTGCTGACAGAAGGTCTAGGTCCTGTGCCTAATTTTTCCATTCACTGGCTCTGCAACTTGCAGCAAATTGCTATCTCTTGGCTTCACTTCTTCAGCAGTTAAAAAGGGAACTAAGACATTACTCTCCAAGCCTGCTACTTGCCAATATCGGAGTTAATGGCTTATAAATACAGGTCTTACCTTTTTCGTAAAATTTAGGGGGTTTTTTCAATTACGTATTTCCTGAATGTTCTAGAAAAAGTTGAAAAATAAGTTTAAAATATGAAGAAAATATGCATAGTAGTTCTAACACCCAGAAGAAGACTGGCCATGTTATTAAAACTTTTATAAATACATTTTTTTGCTTATAAAATGTTGCATGTAAAATTTTTGTCTATTTTTCTTGATTTTCTACTTCCAGAAATGTATCTTTTAAAATACAACCTGTTTTTATAGATTTAAGAGTAATATATATTTTTATAGAATATTTGGAAATGTCATGGAAAAACACAGAGAAAAATATTTATAGTTTCCAAGGATTAATTCCTGTTGATATTTAGGTATAAATACTCCATTATAAAATTTTACCATATTAATGATTTTACATCATAGAACAGCAATGCATTACTTCATTATACATTTCACCAAATGTGTTATACAATCTTTTGCTATAGAACACTTAGGTTTATAACCTAGTTGGATATTTTTAAATATTATCATTGTTTTTATTAATAACCCAAGCTTTATTAATATGTGAATACATCTTAAGAGTTCACATGTAAAGATATTATTTTCCCCCAAGAATAATAATAACTGTGACTGGGTGCTGTGCTAGGCATTGTCCCAAGTATTTTGCAACTATTATTTCATCATTCTATTTTTTATATCTAATATTTCATCTAATCTTCATGACAACTCCGGAAGCACTATTTTATCCCCATTTTACAGAACAGGCAACAAAACATGGAGAGCTCAGTGACTTATCTTAGGTCACCTCATTGGTAAGTAACAGAGCCATATCTGAAACCTCTCAGATATCAGACATGAGGAGACTGTACTCTTTCCTCAGTATGCCAGACAGTGGCTCATACTTACTTGTTTGCTTATATAAAGTCTTATTTAGTCCCCTGAACACTCTTTAGCAGTAGATCTGTTTTTTAAGTTTTTATTTTTTATTAGTATATGTTTGCAGTACATAATGATTACATTCCTCTTGAGGAGTTTGTACATGTAGTTAACACATCTCTTTTTTCATTTCCTTCCCTTCCCCTTCCTTCGACCCTCCTTCCTTGTCTAGGTCTCCCTCCAATTTGCAAAAAATTGCTCCTCCTATTTCCTATCTTATATTTTGCTTTTTATTTTGGGGGAGAGGTTTCTTATATGAGAGAAATTGTACAATATTAAATCTTGTGTATCTGATTTATTTCACTTAAAATTATGCTTTCGAGGTTCATCCATTTTCCTACAAATTACCAAGTTTATCCTTTTTTACAGAAGAGTAAGTAGTACTTTATTGTGAATAAATACCACGTTTTATTTATCCATTTATCTGTTGGTAGGCTGCTTCCAAGATTTAGCTATTATAAATTGTGCTGCTATAAACAATGGTAATGCATGTATCACTGTAATATGATATCTTTAACTCTTTTGGGAAAATATCTAGAAGGGTATGGAATTTCTACTTTTAGTTTTATGAGGAATTTCCATGTTAATTTCCATAGTGTACTAGTTAACATTCCTACCAGCAATATAGAAGTGTTCTTTTTTTTTTTCACCACAGCTTCACCAGAATTTGTTATTGACTTGGTAATGGCGTCATGATGACGCCATTCTTTCTGGAGTGGGATGGAATCTCAGTATTGTTTTAATTTGCAAGTCTCTAATGCCCAGAAATATTGAACATTTTTTCATGCATTTAGTGACCATTTGTACTTCTTCTGAGAAGTGTCTATTCCTTTCAGTTGTCTATTTTTTCTGTTGGGTCTTTTATGTTGGGGGGTGTCTAATTTTTTAAGTTCTTTGTATGTTCTAGTTGTTTGTCTTCTGTCCAAGAAATAGCTGGCAAATTTTTTTCCCGTTCTGTAGGTTGTCTGTTCTCTCTATTGCTTAGTGTCTTTGCTGTGCACAAGCTTTTTAATTTGTTATGATCTCATTTGTTTATTCTTGGTGTTCTCTTGCTATTTGGTTCCATTCAGAAAATTCTTGCCATGCCTATGTCTTCAAGAACTGTACTTGTTTTATCTTTCAGCAGACTCGGTATTTGTTTTAACATTTTGATCTTTGATCCATTTTGATTTGATTTTTGTACACAGTGAGAGATATGGGTGTAGATTCAACCTTCTATATATGGATAACCAGTTTTCCCCACATCATACAAAGCTACAGTAGTGCAAACAGCGTGGAATAGGCACAAAACAGAAGTGTAGATCAAT
>RJWT010050096.1:0-10906 GCA_004365215.1 Cuniculus paca | reverse complement strand
TCTGATTCATGCAACTGCAGCTGAGTGTGTGTTTATGAAGGTATTTGGGTGTGGTATATGTTGTGTAGTGTGTGTGTGTGTGTGTGTATGGTGCGTGGTATGGGTATATGGACTTATGTGCAGGAAGTGAATAGTGTATTTGTGTGTGTGCTTGTGGTGTCTTGTTTGTATGTGTGCTGAGTGTGCTATATATTTTTGCTGTATATTTGTGTAAGGTACAAATCTGAGTGATTTGAGTTTGTGATGTCTGTGTGTGCTTGTGGTGTGTGAAGTGTGTAGTATACGTGTTTATGTATAGTATGTGTATATGTATGGAATGTCTGTGTTTGTGATGTCTGTATGTATTTGTGGGTATTTGTACTTGTGCGTGATGTGGCCTCTGAATGTGACAAAGGCGCTGAAAGTCACCTGTGAGTCCCTCAGCATCCTGTTCAACCTTGTGATGCTACAGCATGTGCAGCCCTCACTCTGGCCGTCACCCAACACAACCAAGACTCCTGCAAGGCCACACACCAGCATGTGCTCACCTCTCTTCGTCCCTTAGAACTGGCATAGCCCCCACTGTAACACTGGCGGGTTCACATATACGCCTAATCTCTGTGCATATACACTTTCCCTTCTAATATGGAAACTGAGTTATTGGTACCCATAAAGTCGATTCTGACCTCAGACAGATATATTTAAATACAGGAACACAGTCTATGGTCTAAAATAGTGTTGTTCACCGTTGAACTGCACCCTTTTACATCTCATATGTTGAAGGCCTAATCCTCAGGGCTGCAGAAAGTGACGATTTGAAAACAGGATCATCACAGATGTAATTAGTTAAGAAGTCAGACTGGAGTAAGATGGGTCCTGAACCAGTATGACTCAGAGATACCGGGTGAGGAGGCAGACATTCGAACAGGGAGAACTGCATGTGGAGGCCAAGGTTAGGCTGCCTTCAGCAAAAAACGATCAGAGGCTGGGAAAGAAGGCTGGAGCAGATCCTCTATAGCATGCTCGAAGGATCTACTGCCCTGCCAAAATCTTGGTCTTGGACTTTTAGCCTCCAGCACTGTGAGCGAGTAAGTTTCTGATCAAGTCCCTCGGATTTTGCTATTTTGTTAAAGTATCCCCGGGACTCTAATATACTCACCATCACTTGGGAGCTCAGAAATCGTGTAGACCTTTGCAGAACTGTCTTCTCCATATAACTCTGTTTAGTTGTACCTATTTTATAGATGCAGAAAACGTGTCCCAGAGAGATAAATTCATTTATTTGAAAGGACTTTCCTACAAAAAAGTTAAAAAGAACAAAGCAGCACAAAGTTAACCCTGGCAACTTGTCCGCTGTCTGCCAACTGTTATCCCCCTACCCAAAGCCTTTCCACTGCAGGGTTAGGCCTGTGGGATGCCTTGTTTCTAGAGGCAGAGGGGCTGCAGATGAGGAGCAAAGCAGCAGTTGTTGAGTCCACCGAGCCACATCCCACTGTAATGCTGAAATTCCCACTTTTGTGAAATCTGCCAGCACAGAAGGGTGCATACACCTCAAGTATTTATTTTTATGCCAAAAAATGCTTTGAATTTTTTATAAAGTAGTTTTCATCCTGAAGGTGAAACTCCTTGGGTTTCCTGATTGTGCAAAACCCATACCAGCATCACATCATAAGTGCCCATCCCTATGAGATTAACTTTCCAAGACTCTAAAAGCAAGCTGCAGGGCACAGAACGGGGAACTGGGCCTTGGAGTCAGGAGATGCCTTTCGAATCCAGTGCTACTCTCAGTGAGAATGCTTGCAACCTTATGAGAGACCCATTAAAGACTCTGGGTCTCATTTCAGAGCTCTGACAACTGCACCAAGTACTCAGGCGTTCCAGTAGAATCATGACGGAGGTGATTTAGGAGGACAGCTCAGGATTCCAAGGCAATGGGAAACCTTGGAGTGCCCCAGCATCCACCCCTGAGTTCACACTGTAGCTTAGAAGAGGGAAATTTTTCATTTGGAGAAGACTATGAAGAAAAGGTTGAAGGAGGGACAAAAGTGATTTTTTTTTTTGGAACTGTTGCATGTACATTCACTTTCTAGGGAGAAAACCCGTGACTGCGGGGGTCTGTGGCCAATTCATCCTTCTTCTCCAAAGTTAAGCACTCATTCATTAGAAAGGGTGTGGAAAGGGGCTCAGAGAGAATGCAGCTGGGGCACCTTGAGAGTGCAAACAACCTACCTGTGTGCATCAAATCAAAACAAATCAAATCAAAATTCCCTGATCACTTTCTACTTTCCTCAGTCTCACCTCATGTCCCTCTCTCCAGCACTCCACCTTTCTGTGTGCCCTTTTCCTCTTCAATGCTTTATTTGTGTGTTTGGAAGAGATGGGGTGGGGACAGTAGAACTGCAGTGTCATTGAAGTGTCATGTATACCATCCTCTTTCCTGGAATTAAGTGTCCTTTACACACTTATGATAGGCTGGAAGAGGGACTGATGTTGGTATGAAACTTGGAGGGAGTCACACGGCTGCTGCTGCCCATCCCACCCCGTAGGAGGATGTGAGAGGAGGAACCAGACACAAAGGGTTATGTGCTTGCCTGACAGTTGGAACGATGCCACTCGCAGGAGGTGGAGTGAGCAGGGGAGGTAGGAGGGAAGGAAGGTGAGTGGGCTCTGACTCACTCTGAAAGTAGTGGGTTGCTGGACCCTATAAATTCTCAGGGGCTTGGAGAACAAATGCGAGTGACCTCAAGTTTAGCTAATAGAGAACACTGATTTCCTTTATGTAGTGCAGCCAAATGCATTTAACTTCTACTTAAATATTACCAGCAGATCCTTTTCAGTTCTTATAATAACATCCTCCTTTTTAAGTCACCTTTAAAATCTCCCAGCTGTCCCTTTGAGGAGATGCAGTCAGTGATAATGTCTTAATTCAGCAAGACATCTGATGGTGAATTATATTGCCAATATACATTGTTTTTTCCTCTTTTGGAGAAATAAAGAGGAAAAAAAGGACCCTTCTTCTTCTAGAGCCAGTTTATTGTCCTGTGTTTATAACACTACCATATATATGATTATAAATGATTCTCCTCTGGCAGGCTGGCCCTAGGCTTACCTGTTACATGGCCATTCAGTTAAGCCCAGTGATGATGGTCATCATCAGTTGGGAAACTTGGCTTAGTAACAGCAACAAAAAGAGCAAGAAAAAAGCTTGTTCTTTGTTACCTTTCCCTAGCTACACTACATCATAATTATGATTTCATGTAGCCTCTGTATTCCTTTAATCTGACTTTAGGTGACAGTACAGAAAGCAAATGATGCTTTTACTCTCATATGCCTTAATGTTAAAATACATAAGGAGCCTGTGAACTGACAATTATTAGCAACTAAAGAATAGTTTATTAACTAAGCTAGTTATCATAGCCATATTTAGTCTCACAATAGAAAAGTTGCAGCATTTCTCTTCTGTGGAAGCTGTCTAGGAAACATATCTCAACAGTTTGAGAAATTCTCATTCCATGAGTGTTTCGGGCTTCCTGCTATTTTCTTACTCCTGCTCCCCCAACTCTCTCCTAATGAATATTCAGCCTGTATCCTTCAACCAAGATTTTGAATAGGATGCTTCCTGTTTTTCCTATTAAAGATTGCCTGTTGTCCTGGGTGAAAGGGATTGTTAGTAAGAATGTGCAGCTGGGAATTCCTGTTTATTTTTTATTCTGACCTTGGTTCTGGGGACAACATCATTTTGTAGTTTCAGATACTGTCTCGCAATTTCAATGGATTAGTTATTCCTGACTCTGTATTGCAAGATTTTTTAAAAATTGGTCTACTTCTCCTGTCTTACTGTAAGCCATTCAAAGGTACTTTCTTTTCTGGTGTCTAGCATTATGTTCTGAACAGAGCAAAAGTTCAACAAAATTTGTTGAATGGATGAAAAAGAATAGCGATGATAAATCCTAGAAACAGGTATTTTTCATTGTCCATCATCTTTAGGCTAAAGACAGGAAAAAAGAGATGAAGATTCTTTTATACTAATTGTGTGGGTTTTTGGCAAAAGAGTGATTACCTAAGCATGTTGCAACATGACCCACTGGGTTCAGGAATTGTGTTTTATACTTTTTTTTTTCCCAACAGAAGATTTGTACACTAAGTGAACCCAAGCACTTAGTAATTGCTACAGCTCAACTTAGGAACAGTGGCTTTACGAATCATGGGTTATTCTTTGTTTGTTGTGTGCCTAGGAAGTCAATAACTGAAGCTAATTTGTGCATCTTTGATAGCTGCTACCTGGAGAGATTAGAGATGACTAGAAGAACTAATTTCCAATCAGGTGATAATTTTGTCACTTTACAGAGAATTGTGAGCAAAAGCATGTCTGTGAGTAGATTCCACTAAAGCTGTTTATATACATGTGGGCAATGGACATCTGAAACAGTTGCTGGACCTATGATTTGACCTTCATGGAATTAGCAATGAGGGAATGTCTGGAAACCCCCTCACAATTGAAAGAAGGGCTTTGAGTTTCTTCTCTGAAGTCTGTGTGGATGGTGTTTTGCATTTGCCATCTGGGAGAGAAGATATAAGTACATTGCTATTTCCTTAGTATTCATTTTTAAAGGCTGCAAGTGTGCTTTATAAACATTATTTCACGAATCTTTAAACTATGCCTGGGAAGCAGTAGATACCCTTAACATTTACCAAAACTCTTCAATAGCTTCCTGTCACCCTAGGGATAAATTCTTCCACTGCCTGCCCTGCTTCATTTCTTCTTGCCATTTCTCAAGCACTAACCTCTGGTTACACAGAACTACTGCATGTTTTTACCTCCTGTGTACTCTCTTACCATCAGCTTCCTATATACCCTGTTCATTTTTCTAGAAATTCTCCTTTCAGTTCTTCCTTCCCTAACTCCAGATCCTTCCTTACTTTGAGGAACTCAAAGGCAGCTTACTGAGCCCCACCCCAGTTGTGCCCTTCACTGTTGGCTTTCACAGAAAAACTCAGAGTCTACAGGGCAAACATTTTCAGAGTAATCACACTTTTCTGGTTATTATAGACATAAATAGGAAATATTTGAGTTTAAGGCTGTCCTTTTTGGGATAATACATGTCTTTCTATTTATGTATTTAATTGATATCCTGTCAAAAGTTGATGCCAGAATTGTATTTTAGAGGAGCCAGGAAGAGCTTGTCAAACATCTTGACTTGTACTTAAATAAGTTTAGTTTTGTCTGACACCTTATTCATCCAGGGAAAAAATAAATCACACTTTTGTCCTTGACTTCTTCTTCTGGAAGAATTTAATGTATTATTAGTAGTTTGATTATAATTAAAATTCTGTTATTAGAAATGTTAGAAATTGTATGACTCTTCTGATTATTTTAGAATATACTTTTAATATTTCTTAAAATAAGTTGTTAGTAGGTAGAGGCTGAGAAAGCCTTTGGCCATTTAAAGTGCTTTATGATGGTATCATTTTAATCACATTAGATATTTGCTATTCATAGTAATATTTAGGGCAGCAAAAGAACCAAGAAAACAGATGCTGAAGGCCATGCCACTTTTGATGTAAAAATTAATGTCTTTGAAGCTCGAGTGTCTCATCTATACAATGGAAATAGCAATACTACCTACCTTATAGGATTACTGAAAGTGGTAGTTTAGGTGAAGTAATGCATATTCAATTTTTAGTACAGCATCATATATGACTCAAGGTTAATACTCTCTCTATCCATATATCTGTAAGTGTTAGCTATTTTATTATTGCAATGTTTATGCTAGCAAGTACCTTTTACTTCCTGATGGTGGTGTTTAGTCATTTCCTTGGTCCAATTGACCTCCACTAGGTGCCACAAAAGTTACAGCAGTTACAGGACAGTGAATTCAATTGTTTTCCCTTCTGTGCTGCTAGGAAATGATTAAATTCTCTCAGGTCACATTAAATCTCATACTTCTTGATGGTAGAAATAGAACTTCCTCACTTTTGAAGCCCCCGTGACTTGAAGCTCAGCACAATAGGAGATTTTCCTTTGCTCTTTGCCTCCTTTGTTGGGTCTCCTTTGTGTTCTCTTGTCACAGTTTGGAAGCACTCTCTGCCCCGTCCCTAAGGCCAGGAATGCATTGATCCTATATTCTCAGACCAGTTCATCTATGTTGTCTGTATTTGGTCCACCAATTTTTTTTTCAAATCCATTTTATTCAAGGATAGAAAGCAGGAAGAGGAAGAGGAAGACAAAGAAGAAGAGTAAGAAACTACAACAAAATTTCAAAGCACCTCAACCAGGGGGTAACAATGGTATGTACGTTATGCATTGTCATCCCCAAATCATTCACCCAGAGCACAGGACATCTGCATTCAATTGTCCCAACAGTACCAGCACAAATCTTTCTCTTCAGTGAACTCAGAGAAATCAGTAGTAGAACTATCTTAACTATTTTTAATGTACATATACATACACATATACATGTTTTTTCTTTCAGCTTGTCACACTAATGAAACAGTATGATGTTTACACATGTGTGTCTTATTTATTTCACTAATGAGTATGTTCTCAAGTTGCATTCATTTACCTATAAAAGTGTCCAGTTTTAACCAATATTTTGAAGGGCATGTACATGATGAACATCCCTTTTCAAAGGGAAAAGATGAGAAAATAGTTGTCTTATATTAATCTCAACTTAATCAATTTAACCTCAATTTGGTCACAAGTCTCTTCACTAATTGTCAACAAAACCCTTGACTCCTAAATAGGCAGCTAGCTTCGATTTTAAGAGACAGCCTAAGTCTGCAAGGTTATTATCTTATTGATGGATTACTGACTAGTAAATGTACCAGCCTAATAGTAAGGGTAGATCTTCCAACTGGGATTATTTGTTTTCTTTATTGATCAAACCTGTAGTGGACAAAGTTTTAAAGAACGCTATGCATATGCGTACAGATAAGTTTTATTATCTTCTATTCCTTCTTCAAGAACACACACATATGAACAAACAAAAATGAGCCAAAAATGAGATTTTTTTGTGTGTGCTGGGGATTGAAACCAAACCTAGGACCACGTGTATGCTAAACATGTGCTCTACTACTGAGCCATACCCAGGACCCTTGTTTTGTCTTATTTTCCTGCCATTTATCTACCAAAAGTGGCTTTTAGTCTAGAATAGGAAGCTATTTTGAAGCTCTTCTCAGTCCCCAATATGAAGCCTCAGACCCTTTCCACCATCTTTCTATCAACATCACTGGCGGGAACTGCTCCAGGAGTAACAGATTCCAATTCTCCTTTGTCATTTGCCATTTTACGAAAAGAAAATAGAAGGAAACCAAGTTGGTCAGGTTTTCATTCCACAGCAGTCTGATCTCTATGATCCTGAGTTTCACTTCCCGTCTGTCTGTTGAAGAACTACTTTGCTGGATCGGATATAAGCACACTGACAGCTGGACAAGCTTTTCATTTACCCATAGGAAAAGCTTGAGATTCTCTCAATAGTCTATAATATTCCAAGGACAAAATTTCTCCAAGATTACATTGCACTAGGACTGTTAAACTCCATTCCAAAAAAATACATGACTTATATACCATTGTCTATTGATCTGGTTAAGCTGTGGGTATTATGATTTATTATATGATAGCTGTTTTCTATGATAAACTCTGAGCTTGTCTATTAATTCTGGAAAGCATTATAATTAAGTTAATAGGAAGAAGGAGGTTCTTGACTCAGTGTACTTGGAAGTTATTAAAAACAGCCCAGTGTTATTAACTGGCTGCCCTAGTTAGAATCTATGCAAATATGATTGCATAAATGGCAGGAATGATGAGAAACTCTGGAAGGTTCTACCACTCCTTTTCACTTAGTTTTATTCAACTGACTTTCTTTTTAAAATGGGTCATTGGGCCAGGCGTGGTGGCACACTCCTGTAATCCCAGCACTTGGAGGCTGAGGCAGGAGGATCATTGTGAGTTTGAGACTAACCTGGGCTACGAAGTGAGTTCAAGGCCAGCCTGAACTGCGTAATGAGACCCTGTCTCAAAAAGATAAAAAAAGGGTCATTTTATTACAGCAAATTTGCAGACAGAATATTTAATTTTATGAATATATAAAAGATGCAGTATGTCCCCTGTCTAATATGTTACATTTGCCACCTATACATGTTTAACTAAGAATTAATGGATGCTGATAATTAGGGGAGAATTTACAATGTTGACACAGATTTGAGACTAGCAACTAAGTTACTTCTCAGGAATTACTCCACCCATCACAGAATGTCTAATTTTGTTTCCCGGAAGTACCAAGTGACTAATGAAAATAGTTAAGACAAATGGAGTTTTTCACAAGGATTCACTGGTAAAATGAACATTGCTGTACCTTGTGGGATTAGTGTAATAGTTAATGGAAGTAATCTGTGGGAAGGATTTTAAGGAGTGCCTGGCATACACACAGTTGTCACAAATGGTTAGTATTATTCTCGTCAATAATAATCATGCTTGAATCTATGGTCAGTGCTAGATACATTTAGTAGTCTTAAATCTGAAATGTTACAGCTGTCTACTTCCAAAGTTTTGATGGAATCTACAAAAGCTCATGTCTTTACCCTTTTATCATTTATCCTCTTAATACAAGGCAATCTTTTGATTTAAATATCTAACAAGGATCTATCAGGAAGATCTAAAGTCAAAGTTTCTATTATTATGCAGGCAGAGAGAAGCAGATAGAAATTGGTTTCATGGACTATCTTTATTCTAAAAAAAAAACATGTTTTTATGTCAGTTTAAGAATACACATAGAAATTTAGAGGATTTCTAGGACCAAAGAAAAGCTTGTAAAAAAATGAATTTTTGGTAAAATGGGCACATGAAAATATAAAAACATACACATTAGGAAATGGAAATCATTTAGAATGTTTGCATTAGAAGACTTCCAGAAAGTGGAGAGACCTATTTCCTGAACACTGGTTTGTAGAGGAAGAGCCAAGTTTTTTATCATAACTTTGGCCTGTGTCTCAGATTTGCCTTTCCTTCCTCCGTTCTATGGGGCCCAGTAACCGGGGCCTTTGATTCAATCCTACCGTGTCAGCTCAAGCATTAGCCCTTCCTGGGGCCCTCACCAGTCACCTGGGTACAGTCATCCCTTTAGTATGTTGTGCAGTACTGAGGATCAAACCCAGAGGTGCCTTTTTATTATTTATTTGGAGTCTGGGTCTCACAAAACTAAGGGTGACCTTGAACTTGCAATTCTCCTTCTTCAGCCTCCTTAAATAGTTGGGATTACAGGCAAGGACCATTGCAGACAGCACATCTTCCTCTTTTGTGCTCCTACAAGTGTCTTTCTGCACCTATGATGCTGCCTTGGTTTGGATATAACTAGTCCTCTCTAAAGCGCATGACAAAATTTAGTTCCCAGTGTGAGATATTAAGAGAGGGGACTAGGTAGGACATTTAAGAGGAGATTAGGAATGAGCCCTCATTTGTGTGCATGATGAATTAACAATCGTTTCCTGAGTGAGTCTCTATAAAAGTCATTTGTGTAGGCCCCTCACATATCAATCTCTGATCATACGATGCCCTGCACTGCAACTTTCCAAAATAAATAATTTTATTCTCTCTGTTATAAAATGCTAATGTTAATTATAATAATTTTAAAATAAAGACAAAACTACGCCTGCTTTGTTATTCAGAAATAACCACATCAATGTATAAATTGTGTTTTCTATGTAAGATTCCTTTTTTTAAACAGTTGTGATTCCTTTAGTCACCTAAAATATTGACCAATGCTTATTGCTACATGCCAGCACTGTACTTACAATGTGTATAATGCAGCTATTCAGAGAATATAATTTTGTGTTCATGTTTTCTACTTAATGTAATAAAAAACAGGGAAAATGATCAACATGCAATATGCCAACTTAGTAATACCTTGAGATGAATGTGTTCATTATGCATCTCAAACAAATAACAAACTTTTGCCAACGTGGTTCCAAATTCTTTATAGCTTTAATCAGGCTAGTCTGAGACAGAGTACCTTCTCATGGTCCGTTTCTGTCCATTTCAATATCATGATGCTGTCACAGCATTCTGGAACTTTAGGAAGGATTTGGACATTTAGGAAGCTTTGCACAGGAAGGATTCCTCTAGATTTTAGAGGGAGGGAAGCTTGTAAAACTTTTGCACATTTACTCAGCTGCTTTCTAAAATGAGACACAAAATTAATTGAATTGAGAGTCTCTTGATATAAAGAAATACAGAAAAATATTGTGGGAACATAGAACATATTTTTAGAAAAATATAGTGAAAAAAAGTATACCTCAGTATTAAATCTTGACAAAGTGAGGATCTAGGCCATGGAATACAACCCAACTTAATCTCTCAAATACTTGACATTCATTTGGTGTTGCCATCTTGTCTGGAGGTCTGGACCATGCCTGGACAGAGAAGGAAGAGTCTGGCTCAGGCGCCTTGTTCTTAATCCAGTGTCTCCTAGAAGTACAGAACCTCTATAATTTAAGCAGGATGTCTCTTTGGTATGCCTAGAAGCACCTAAAGCCAGGACAAAGGGAGGACGAATATAGCAGATTGTACATACACAGAGTTTCATGTAACAAGTAAATGAGGGTTTCTTTAAAAGCTTAGGATTCCTTTCATGTTAAATATACCTTCTTATTTTTAGATAGGAGGAACTCCAGGCTGAAGCAAGCGGTGTAATACAATCTTGCATTGTCTACTCTTGAGGAAAATTAGCCAGGGAATTGATTCATGTTTAGCCATGACATTCCAGGAATCCTTTAAGCAGACTATAGGGAATTAATACTTCCTTAAAGTAATTTTGGACAAAACAGAAACAGATTTTGAAGAAAGAAAATGTAGACATAGTATAGATGTTTAAGTTCAGTTACATTCCTTCTCTCTCTTTTCTGTCTGATATATGATATACAGAGTTAGGAA
>RJWT010050094.1:0-10901 GCA_004365215.1 Cuniculus paca | reverse complement strand
CAGAGCAGCAGCTGCTACATTGCTCCGGGTGAATGTGTGGGGCCCAGGCAGGACCCCTGGGTCGCTCTCCCAACGTTCTGGGCTTATAGGGGATGGGCACAGATTTCTACTCGTCTGGTCGCAAGGTCCCAAGCTGCACGGCTAGGTGGAATTTGCTGTGCGCACCTTCAACTCAAGCTGGACCCCCCTCCTGATATTCTTAACAAGTAGGTATTATTGGTTATTTCATTTTAAAGATGAGGAAATTAAGGCAAAAAATGAAGTCATGTTACCAAGTCTTTACTCCAAGCAAATGGTAGAGTCAAGATTTGAGTTTAGGGTATCTGGTATCAAAGCCTGCTTCTTCATCTCCTTACCAGTCTTCATCTTTCCATTCTTACCACTTCTCAAGACTACATCTAGATCTAATTCTTTTTATTCATTTTTTTAAAAAAACTCAATTTGAGGATTACACTAATAATATGCTTTTACTTCTAGCAAGGCTCAAGTTCTATTTCATTATTTCAGAATTCTCTCACTAATAAACCACTTCATTTTCTACTTACAATCAAGTCACAATTTACCAGTCCTGGTCCCCTTGAACTGTCTGCAGATGGCCTTGGTTGTGGGTGCCAGAGCAGCTCAGTAGTCTTTTCCCCTTAATGTACCATGGGCGGTCTCATTCTGTGTGAGCATAGATGCAAAATATACCTAGGAAGTCCTGGTTTCTAGTAGAACCTGTGGTTTGCCTAAATATTTAGCACTGAATCCTTCCATCTGTGGTACATGGCCTTGATTTACTTATCATTTTTATATGGATTTTAGAGATAGAGCCTCACTATAATTCTGAGATTGGTCTTGAACTCTTGGATTCAGGCTATCCTCTTGCCCCAGCCTCTCAAGTTGCTGGGAGTAGAGGCACAAACTGCCACAACCAGTTCACACGACCTTAAATATATGACACATCAAGGCAAGGCCCTCAGTAAAGAGCAAGCTTATTTCTGAAAAATGACTTAAGTTAATCTGGGGATTTGTTTATGAAACATATAAGCCTGTGAATATAAAATTAGATATAACTGCTGATCTGGGTGTTCAGACCATGAGCTCTGATGCTTGTGCATCTAGCTTTGTGGTGTAGCTGCCTCTATCACCTTCAGTGACCCTTAGAATCATATTGAGTCAACCGCACCCCCATGAGGTCACAAACCTTATCTATGAACCATAAATAAAAATCTGGAAGTATAGTAAAATGAAAAGTTTAATGATTACAGAAGAATACAGAGGACAGTAAAGTCCTGGAAGTATATGTTAAGATTAGCAAATGCACTGTAAGATCAAAAAACTGAAGAGGAACTATAATATCAGTGACATACCACAGAAAGGAACTATCTGTTTTCTAATGCATATACTCTCAGCATTTCTAAAGTAATTTTCTTCAAGATCTTAAAAATTTGGAACTTTTCTCCATTTCTTTATCCCAAATCTTAAAAATGCTCATGCACATATTCATACATACACTCAGGTACATCTTTCTGAAGACACAATTTGTTATTTTGTCTTGAATATTTACATTATAAACTTCTGAGGAAGGTTCTTAAAGTGTTATCACATGCAAATTTCTACCCTTGAATGTCCTACAGTGAGGTGTATTATTTAGGTGTTAGTACTACTAATAAAACAAGTTATAATGTAAGTATACTTAGTCAAGGTTGAATGATTCTTACTGCTATTTTCAAAGGCAACATCTATTATGCTTAGCATTCTTATTAGAAAAATTCTTTGACTTAGTACTTCACCTAATTCAACTATTTTATTTTCAGGTACATATTTCTTTTGATGGTTGGCTTAAGTTTGACTTTATTCCTTAAGCCTGCAGTTTATAATTATGGAACAGTGTACCATTTGAGATCTAACTAGAGGAGTAACCTTGAGTTTGTAATAATTTGTGAATCGCAACTGCAGAATTTGTTTTTTATGTTTGAGGTTTCCAGTACCAGATTCAAGTGACAACTGATGCCTTCCCGTGGCATGTGGAAAGAGGAATTAGATTTCAGTTAGTAGATCTATTCACTAGTCTTAAAGCATTCTTTATATTATGATAACATTCTCTTTTAGAACACAAAGGCTGAATCAAAATGAGGTTTATTATTTTCCTTGGTGAAAATACCATTCATTTCTCTTATTATTGAAAGCTATGTATTTTAGTTGTTACTAGTGTTTTAAAGTGGGGGGTGACCTTTCCTCTTTCTCATGAGGCCACACTAAGGTTGTCCTCCTAATGAATGAAAGGAAAATCCAACATTTCTCTATATTAGTTTGAATTCTTCATAGTTTCTTAGTTCAAGTTTTTTTTAGTATTAGAAAAAATAAGTGAAAATGACATGCAATGGCTGTGTTTTCTTGTCACTTCAGAAAATCCACCACTTTTATCATTTTTTCTCACCATTTGTTCTCTACATGCCTTTGTTCCATTCCTGCTTGCTCTGTATGCACGATTTACAGTTGATATCACTTTTCCAAGGATAAAATCATTGGATATTTTGTGTACAAATCTTGTATATGAAATCAAATATTTAAACTTAGATAAAATTTAAATTCTTAAAAGAATGCTATAACAACTTCTAAATGAATTATAGAAATCATTGATTAGTGAGAGAAGGCTTTGAAACATTTCACATTTTTCTTTGTAAGTACTATGCTATTTCAGTAAGATGTTACTCTAAACACGCAGCATCATGGCAGACAAAAGAAGATTTAATGATAAGAAAACCTGATAGGGTTTATAAAAAGCAAAAGCAAAGTGTTTTCATGACTTTTATTTCTAAGATGAATTTTGATGAACTACAGAATGAAATTTGAACTGCCTTGTTTCTTTTGCTTATAATCTGTTGCTATATGTATCACAAGAGTTGAGCTATATCTACTTGTACTTTGCAGGAAAATTTTTGCCCCACTAGCTCCTCAATACTATAAAGAAACAAGGTCATTTTTCTAGAAGTTCAAACATCTGAATTCTTGCTACAACACAGCCTCTAGTTGCTGTTGCTTTTCTTGCACAGGGGATAGAACTAGGGCCTTGCCATTAAATGCAAGACAAGTGCTATAGCACTGAGCTGTGTCCCCATCCCTTACTAATTTTTAGTTTTGTTTTGTTTTTTATAAATTACTCGGATTGGGTCGAATTTACCATTCTTATTCCTCAGCCTCCTGGGTGGTTACAAAAATACATCATCAATTCTGACAGCTACTACCTATTTGCAAGATTCTTACTCCAGTTGTTGTTGCTGTTGTTATTGCTTTTCTGTTTTGTGATGCACTATCCCCATGCATAAACTTAAAAGACAGTTAAAAGGTAAGCCCTTCTGGGCCTATGATTTGATGGATACTATTATGAAAACTGTGCAAAGTATAGAAATAGAAAATTTATACTCACAAGAGCTTTGCTCATAGTAGTAAGAAGAATGTTTTTTTAATGGTCTTCATTGCTCAGTGTGTCCCACACTCCATGAGTCATTTCTTTCTCCTCTTTTACCAGCTTACACCTCTCCTTCCTGCATCACAGAGCTGAATGTTTTTATAGACATGATATTCCAAAAAGAAAATTTGGGTTACTTGTCTGGAGAATAATTCCCAAAGCCATTATCCAGAGATTAACCCATGTGGAAACTAATGAAAAGAGATTGTAATGTGGAAATAGAAGCTAAATCTGCAGAGCATGACTGTCAGTCAGTGTGAGAAGGTAGGAAAAGGAAATGGAGTGAACATATGTTCTTGCTTCAAGCATAAACTGGTTCAGCAACTGTGAGTTCATGCAGGTTGGATTAGCAAGAAACCTACCACTGAGACAGTAGGAGTCATGAGTGTCAGCAGAAAAGAAAGGTGAAAAGAGTTTTGTTTTTTTGTTTCTTTTTTTTAAAGTTACACTTTATTCCAAAAAGATTTAAGGAAAAAATAAGAATATGTTGATTATATAAACTTTGAAGACTAAGTTAATACATTTTTGCCAAGTCATAGTCAGAACATATAAGTGGTAAAAAAAGATACTCCACCTAAATAGTAAATGCATACTTTTTGCTAAATCAAAGATTAGAGCTCAGGTTATTTACAGATGAAATTTGTTTTACATGTGAAAGTATAAAAATATCAATGTCTATTCTTGTGGTTTTAAATCTTAAAAATCATTTTAAAAAAGAAGCTCATTACTCTGATGTTCTTTTCTATAGCATACAGATCTGGAACATTTTAATAATGAAAGTACATAAACACAAATCATGATTTAGGCAACCCCATTTAATAGATATCAGCACATATGAAAGCTGCTGGACAGATAGTAGATCTATATGGGAGTGATTATATTCACTATTTATTTTCACCATACAATTGTGGATGAAAAGCTGATCTGCTTTCCTGAAATTTATTGTCTCATTTTTAATAAATCATTTAGAAATGATCTTTTTACAGGGAGAAATATTTGTCATCAAGGATTTTCATTCTTCAATAGTAATGGCTGTTCTTAACTGTATTACAGTAACATTAAAAGTAGATATATTTAACATTTTGCTTGCGGTCACCAAGGCATATTTAATGTTACATTTAGCAATAACAATTGAGGCTTAGAACATTTATGAGATGTTAATTATGAGAAGGGGAGAGTTGATATGTGGTGATAGCTTTGACTTTAATTAATCATTGTAACTCGGAAAATGCTCAGTAATAGGTCATTCTTGAGAATAAGACTTAAAAAGAAAAGTTGTCATTTTTGTCTTGACTGTGTCATAGAATGTATATTGACATATTTTAATACATTTTGTGTGCATGTGGTTTGTGTGAATGTCTGTGTGTATATGTGTGTATGTATGTGTGTGTGTGTTTATGCACGTGTGGTGGTAGAGAGAGTTAGAGAAACCCAGACAGAGACAGAAAGAAGAAACCCTTCACAGAAGAATGAGCACAATAGTGTCATGAAAAATAATTATAGAAAAACAAGTTATTGACTCAGAGATAAAAGTTGATGTTTGAAAAAAATACCTTCAGCTATAATCATTCATATTTTGATAGGTATTTAAGTCAAGCAGCTGGATGTATTTATCAAAGCTTAAGAAGTGTATGTTTAAGATAAATGTGTTTCATTTTAGTTGAATTTTGCATTAAAAGAAAGAATCTGAAACAAAATCAAACACTAGTTCATAAACACTGTAATATTTACGGAGAAGTGTTCAGTACTTTGATATGCAAACACAGCGTGATGAGATCAGAATAGATAGAAATACTCTCATGGAGAAAAAAAAGCATTCTATAATAGGAAATCAAATAAATAAGCATCAGGAGGCAATAGTCTCACCAGATATTAAAACATACTGTAAAGTTCTATAATTAAAACAGTGTGATGGGGGAATGAATAAGCAAACAAGTAGAAAGAAATAAGTACAGAGATAAGTTAAAAAATAAAATAAATAGAAGCATAGTATTCACTATAGTGACATCTCAAATCACCACCCTAGAGTTAATAAATGATTCTGAGGCATCTAGTTAGTCATTTGGAAAAAAGTCAGATGATAAACATATGTTACGCTTCACAAGAGTAAGATCCATATCATTTAAATAAAAATGATGAATTATTCTATAAACTGAGTGAAATGAATTACTCTCTGTGATCACAAGGCATAAGCAGTAAGAAAATTAATGTTATCTTTGAATACATTATACTATAAAACTTATATAAAATAAGTGAAATGGAAAAACATAGCAAACTGATAGAAAATTTTGGCAGATACATAACAGAGGAATAATATCACTATTAAGATATTTTAAAAGCATCACTACAGAGATTTAAAAGTAAAGGAAGGTAGCAAGAAGCAAACAAAAGAAATCCTCCAAAACATAAATGATCAAAAGACCAGAATGGGCATTTGTTTTTAAACACACATGCACAGAGAAATGTGAAATTGATTTTTGGACATATTTAAAGATTCTTAACATAATTTTAAATTTGAAAATGCTAATAAAAACTAGACAGAGACAGTTTTACCTATTAAACTAGCAAAATTTAAAAATTATGATGCTTTTGTTTGTAAGTCTATGGGAAAATAAAACTGTCACGCATTAATGGAAAAGGAACTTGTTGCATCTCAAATAGTGAGGTATTTTCAATACTGAATGTAACCTTTTTTTTTGGCATTTTGCCTTTGGTTCACCTGTTCCACATCTAGGAATTTATGCTGAAGATATATGTCTTAATATATGAAAAAATCCAGAAGATATGAAAAGCAATAATTCTGATATAACAAGTGGATTAAAATTTTAATAGAAATAGAAAAATTTATCAAATCTCAAACTATCCCCTCACAAGATACAGAAAGAAAACAACTTTATAGTGGAGATACATGGCAAATACCACCTACCTAAGTGACAAAATTGACTGTAACAGTAAAAATCAACACCCTGTGTTGCCTCTTCAGACATCAGGTGATGTAATATCCCTTCTCTTGTATTCCTACTAGAAAACCTTTACCGGAAAATAATATGGAAAAAGCAGTGTATTCTTAAAATAGATTTTTATCTCTTAACATAATTTGCTGTTTATCGGATTTTGTTTAGTCAATTGGATTTTCATTTTCAATAGCTGCATCTTAAGCCTATTTAATTCAAAACCAACATGTTGTTTAGCATATGTAAATTGTCAAACATATTGTTTAGAATATATAAATGTTTATATTCAATGAATTTTATAGCTGGAAAATCTCATTAGAAAAATACTAAGAAGACAACCTTTCATGGGAACTTTCAGATCTTATGTTTAAAACAGTTGCTGCATTGTATTTGAGAAATTTCCACCTGTTTCAGAATTATTAACTGCTTTCAGTGGGTTGGACTCCCCAATAATGTATGTATATGAGAAAAAAAGGGGAATAAATATTCAAAATGTACTGGGAGTTTAGGAGAACTAACAATTAAGCATCTATGGGAAATTAAAGTTTCTTAAAGTATGAGTGCTGTGGACAATATGTATGATTTCTTCCAGAAGAAAATAGTGCAAATACAAGGAATTTTAGTTAGGAAGAGATGAAAGCATGTGGAAATATTGCTTTATGAAGGAATTCTGGGATGTTCAGCACTGGTGAAGAGTTAAAGGTTATCGGGAGAAGAGGAAGGAACAGGATATAGAACTGAGCAAGATCCTTGATAACTTTAAGTTTAATCAATAGACAATGAAAAGTCATCAAAACCTTGGAGAAAGGAGTGGATGTTTGGATTTTCATTTTTCTTTGCAGTACAGGGAATGTATTTTGAGAATCTAAGAAAATTCCATTGATGCATCATTTCAAGTCCATTTAATAATTTGAGGATTTGATGACTGATAAGGTCAACATCACTATTACAATCAATACATAGAACAAACCTATAAAACGTGCAAAATTGAATGCATTATTGTACTTAGGTCCTCACGCTGTCAAATTATGCAAAAGAACTACTTTCCTGTTAGTCAAGTTTTCTTTGCGTGGATACATTGAAGCATAATAAAATTTGTGTCTATGAATAGTAATGTTCATCAGGAAATAGAAACCACATGTAAGTCTGAAATTCTCATAGCTATTAAAAAATAAGAAATATACAGATGATTTGTACTGCAACTTTTTAATTTCAATTGCTGTTATTAATCTTCTTCGATCGAGGCAGTAAAAGTAATCACTGGCTCACTAAGCACCATCTAACAAGTCATACAAACTATAGTGCTGACAGCCTTTGTTTGGAGTCCTAAATGAATTGTGTCTAACTGAACTACTGTGTAATTATGGATCTTTGTGATTTCAAATTCTTATGTTTGAGTGAATTTTTCTTTCTTTGATATGACATGTTCTGTTCAGTAGCTTATCTAAAAAACATCAATATACTTTTGAAAAGGAAAAAATTGAATTGTAATGGTTTATTTTCTCATAATATGTGCATAACCAAGAGGAAAGACCATAAATAGGTGTACTCTCTCACAGTATTTCCATGTGACAGATATTGAAAGCATTATTCTATCTTTGTATTCTCACCAAAGTGGAGTGGATAAATCTTTTTCTTATACTTGTAAATACAAGCTAAGAAACAGAAACCTGGAACATTAAAGTACATCTAGATGACAGAGTAACTTATAAATAAAGTGAAGACTTTCTAATTTCTCACACCTACAATGATAGTAGGGAGCATCTTTTTTTATTTCATCTGATATGAAAAGAGATATTACCCTCTTGTATTTTATGTGTTTTATTTTAAAATACTGGTATAGGCAAAAAGAAGGTTTTACATTTTTAAAGATCTGTCTTTGGGTTAAAGAACATTTGGTGAAACTTCTCAACTTTGGTTGCACAAAGTAATGTTTTTATTCCCAAGACATATTCTTTATAAATACCATCACCCATGACCACACCCCAGACAATGTAATCAAAATCTTTGTGACTGATATTCACACACCAGTATTTTCAAATCTTTAGGATGATTTTAATCATCAGTTTTAACTGTCAAAAATACATCATTGCATAATTAAAAGGAAATAAAGTTTCAATTGCTTCAAATATGAATTCATTATATCATGATACAGTATTTATATGAAATGAAGTATAATAATGGATATAAATTCATAGGAATGGCAGTTTTGGGACATTTGATATAATTCTTGAATATCATTTGTTGTTATAATCTGAGACTTTTATTCTGAAAGCTAATTGCTTATACATTGTGGTCCTACAATTATGTTAATCTTTTTGCCAGTACCACCTAGATGTTTATGGAGAAGGAAGATAAATGTCTTTATAAGACACTGTGATAAAATAGTATTTGATCTATTCTGTACATTGTTTCACTGAAAGTTGACATTCTATGTTGAGTTTTAATGTACTAGTTCTAGAGAATTGGCTATTTAATCTTAAAATAACTATTTTGATGTAAGATTAAGATATGTTTAAGTAGAGCCAAGGATATACCTCAGTGGGACAGTGCCTGCTTCACAAGCATGAGGTTATGAGCTTGATTTCCCATAGCAAAAATAAATAAATAAATAAAAAGCATGCTTGAGTGCTTTAAATTTTTTTTCAGTGTTTCTAATTAGATGTAGAATACAATTTTTTCTAATAGATTTTATTAAAAATTGATATAACTTATAAAATAATACAAACTGGGTGCAGTGGCTTACATCTATAATTCTAACACTTTGGAGGCTGAGGCAGGAGGATTGCAAGTTAGAACCCACCTGGGAAACATGGGGATGTAGCCACATGGGAAGCCCAAGTTTGACTTGCTTTAATCTCTAGTAGGGCCAGCCCTGTATCCTAATTCTGATATGCTGTTCTCACATTGGTCACTTTGCAGCCCATATATTCAATAGAATTTTTTGTCTCTCACTTTTCTGTTTGGCACTTTTTCATGGACTCTAATTCTTTTCTAAGCTGGTCATTTGTGTTTTGTATCATCTTGTTTATCTCTGCTAGTTTTTTATGAGTGTTTTTGTAAGCTCACTGATTGTTTTATTTATTACCTATATTATCTGTTTAGTTATTTAATTTTTGAACTCACTGAGCAATTAATTTGGGGGCTCTAATTCTTTTTTCTTCTTTAAATTATTGTTTTCTAGGTGTCTTCATTCCACATCCTGGGGAGGGAATATTTTGCTGCCAATCCATCTCCACTCCTTTTAGTCCCCCAAAGATATTTTTAACAACACCAAGTACATTTTCTTAGCTAGCCAAAAACAAAATATTGTACTCAGTTGTTCCAAGAGGTGTAGATTTTTCATTTTAAGTATTTGAAAACAGTGAGTTTTATAGTTGGTTATCATCATTGTGTATCACCTGACCATAGAATATAGCTAATATTTCTTAAGTTTTTCTGATTGTGATCCTAGCTGCTCGTATATTCTGTGCTTCATTAAATTATGTACACTATTTATTCTACATATGGTGAGTTTAATTTTCATAAAGCTTTTATTATGCACAAAAAATCCATCAATGAAATATTAATAAATTAAATCTAACAGCACATGAAAACATTATTCATGATGATCAAGTAGGATCTGTCTCAGTGATTCAAGGATACTTACAAAAATGCAAATTGATAAGTATGAGAAACTGTATTAGTACAATGAAGGACAGAAACCATATGATCATTTCATTGATTTAGAAAAGGCTTTTGATAAAATTTATGATAAAAATGTTGAACAAATTAGGCATACAAGGATGTACCTCAACATTCCAATGGTCAACTATACTAAGTCAACATTTACCTGTATATTGAATAGGGAAAAATCTGAAAACTTTCTCTGGGGATCAAAGATGCCTACTGTGTCAGTTAATCTTGTCAATTTGAGTGGAGTAAGAGACTTCTGGAGATTATAATTGATTGGGTCATAGAGGTGCGATAATCTTTATTGAATTAATCCACTGAGGTTCATAGGTAGCTGAGTGTCTTGTTAGGTGGTAAGGCCCAGTTGGAGGAGTTGGGTTGCTGCAGGCTGTCTTTGGAGGGGATAGCTCCTGATGGTGCTGTTCGCCTGTGCTCTTCTTCCACCCATCATGGAGTAACAGTTTTGCTTAATGAATCCCTTCTTCAATGATGTTCTTGTTTTACAACTAGCCCCATTACACTTACTAAAGCCACTGAAACCATGAGCCAAATAAATGCTACAGTCTTCTTTAAAATGTATATGTTATGCATTGTTTTACAGTAGCTGGTAGGGTGACATACTCACCTTCACCACTTCCTTTTTACAACATAGCACTGGGACTAATAGCCAGAGTAATTAAACAATAGAAAGAAATGAAGAGAATCCAAATTGGAAAGGAAGTCAAATCATCACTGTCTATAGAGAATATGATTTTATCTATAAAAAAAATCCCCAAAACTCCACTAAAAGTTTTAAAACAAAATGAATTTAAAAAACTTTT
>RJWT010050093.1:0-10908 GCA_004365215.1 Cuniculus paca | reverse complement strand
AAAGCCCTGGCTCTAATTCAGTCCCTCAGAGAGGAAGGTCCAGGTTTAAATCAGCAGGGGAAGCAGCACAGAGGGTAGAGTCCTTGTCTTCCAAATGCAGAAGGTCCATTTCCTGCCCCTCGGTCTGGACAGTGTTGCTCAGCCGGTGTTGGTGTGCAGGGTTAGCCGGCTCACAGTGACCTGTGTGAGGGATGTCATGGGGCTCTGTGGCAGGGATGTGGCTGACTGACAGCTTTGAAGGTGGTCTGAGCTCTGGGCCCTTTGATGCCTCTGCCCTTTGTGGCACTATTAGGATGTGAAACAAAGATCACCTCCCAGAAGCTGAGGGCTGCAGTCCTTGTCTAGAGCGACATTAGAATCGTTACAACACACCTGACTGCTGTAGTGACCATTGAGCCTCAGAGGGCCCTATCTGTGACCCAAATACATCTCCTTACCCAGAGAAGGAACTGGGAAGAAAGGGTTCTCATGAAACATATACCTGAGTTGGAGAAGCATGAAGCAAAGTATTCAAGGTTTAGGCACGTCTCAGAGAATTTATTTTAAGTCAGGCCTTGGTGGTATTATTTTTCAGAAAAAAATGACCTGTTCTCTTAGTGCCAAGTCATGTCTTTGATCCAAGGGAGGATTCAGGCTCTATATTCACCATGGTTGCACCTGCAAGGTCCTGCTGGGACACTGTGGTGGTGTTCTGTGTGCACTCTCGTAGTCCTGGGAGCACTAACACGTCCCACAGGCCTCAGACATCGCTGCAGCACAGAAGCACCAACTGGGGAAGAGCAAAAAGAAGTGGCAGCTTCCAAAGCACAAAAGGAAGAGGCAGCTCGAGAAACCAGAGCTTCCAGACTCTTCTCAAGGTCCGCGGAGGCAGTGGTGAGGCAGAGTTTAAGATCAATAAAATTTTATTAACATCAGCAAAAGAGGAAACAATAACAAGGAAAGAGATGGCCAGATTCACCTGGGCATCAGTGAAGGCGCGCACAGAAAGGTAAGTGCACACCTTGCCTGTCATTCTGGATACTCAGAAAGTGACGGTTTGCAGGATGCTGTGGAGACACCCTTGGCTCAGCCCAGGGGGAAGATGAGGCTGTAGTCAGCTGACAAAAGCCCTGCCTAAGAGTCAAGCTGGAGTCTACTGGGAGAATTTGCAAAGCCTCCTCCCTGAGAGAAGCAGGAGTTAGGATGCACATAAGGAAGTTCTTATTCTCTCCCTTCCTCTCTGCTGTGGATGTTCTTTGTTGTCCCAGCCTGCATATTTTGGACTGAATCTTCACCAGTTGTTGAACAATAAAAGGATAAAGGACAGCAGTGGTTGTCCTTCCTCATCCTGTAAGTGGGTGATAGTGTTCCTGACACACAGCACTATGCGTATGAGCCCTAGCAAGGATTAAAAATGGGAAAATGGGGTAAGTTCCTTCACTTTTCTGGGAAGTAAGCACATCTATAGTCTCATCACCTGAGCAGAAAGGACTCTGGCCCACTGACCCACCTGCTGGATCCCAGGAGCCCAGGCAGAGGCAGCACTCAGTGCCAGAGTGCTGTCAGCACTCTGCAGCCTCAGGACCTCCCTCCAATCTCTATCTGGAGTTTTTACAGCTAAACCACCCTGATAGACATGCCATCGTCCTGGGTTGTATGAATGGTGAAGTTCCATTGGGTGAAGCAATCCTCAGGGCCATGACTTCCTTTCATCCCAGGTCTCCTGCATTTTTACAGTTGGTCCGTTTCTTGTACTTCCAAAACATATAAATTACAAGTATGTTAGTGAAGTAGAGTCTATTTTCGCATTTGTTTCTTAACTACTAATAGTTGGGGCCAATCAAATTCAAGTGTTTACATAAGCTTGAGGAATTGGTTATCCCAGTGAGTCTTTCTGGGTGCTGTTTCAACAGTATTTGGAGGCTGAACACGCCCGTGATTTCCTGTTACTGCATTCTTGTGCACACTCCACATGTAAGACTCTTGAGAACTATTTCAAATACCTGTTCATCATGTGGCTGACAGAAGCAATTCCCTAGATTTGTTGGATTTTAAACTACTTTGTATTTTCTAAACAGTGGACATACGATTTTGTCCTGCAACAATTTACAGAAAATTGTAAGCATGATAAGGAGCCATGCTTTCTCCCAGCAGCACCACTCCAGGCTAAAGCAATGCATTTTGCTGAGAAGACACAAGTTTTAATCCTATTAATCCATACATAGTATAATAAGAAAGATATCTTGGCAATTTTTAAAAATATTTCCCATTAGTCTATGTATTTTACAGATGATGGTAAGAGAGGCAGAGTTTAAAATCAATAAAATTTTATTAACATCAGCAAAAGAGGAAACAATAAGAAAAAAATCATTTCTTAAACACAGCGCCATCTGCCTGTCCTTGTCCAAAAGTGACATGGTTTGTTCTTGAGTTTTATTTCCCTTGGACCCATCTGAATATTGTACCCTGTTCAGAAGCTTCTGGAACCACTTTCTCAGCCTCCTTCCTCAGGGCAACATCTGTACTGAACAGCTCATCTTGGCTTTGTGTCCAGCCTTCTCTGTTCTTTCCTGGGAGGAGAAGTCTGGAGGCTGAGTTACAACTGTAATACTTTATTTTAAAGAAAGAAAATGAGGCAACCTTTATCCTCTCTGTGTGTATGTCAGTGCACTGTTTCAGTGCAGCTCCAAGCTCACGCAGGTCAGGGGTTGCCAGAGGTTTCTGTCTTTTCAGCCCCAGCATGCTCCACCCTAGTCAGTAAGGAGTCTCTACCCACAGGATATTGAGCTAAAATGATGAATTCACTGGACAGGAGACTCAGAAGCAGGTTGGCTCTACGTTTAGGTAACAGGCCTTCTCAGCAGCCCGACAGAGTCCTGGGGTCTGTCCAGCTCCCTGCTGTTCTGCTGTCTGCAGGACTATGCGTCCTCCCCAGTGATAGGTGCAGCTTCTGCCACCACAAGCAAGCAGGAGAGCACATGAATGTGACAAATCTGGGAATACATATGAAATTATATACATGGGGAAACATGTATGTGCAAGAACACAGGATAAAAGCAAGCTACGTTAGACCACATGTGTAAGAGAACACGCAGGTGTGGGCACATACATGGAAAGCATATGAGAGCACATGTGACAACACAGATGAGTACACACATGAATAGGAATGCACATGAGCCCACGTAATAGCATGGTATCACACAGGCAGTGAGCACACAGGTGTAGGTGCCCATGTGGTAACATGCAGCCCTAGGCATGCAGTCCAGGGTGCTGAACAGAGAGGGGTTTGCAGGAGTCACTTAGCAGGTAAAGCTCTCATAGCCTGCTTTGTCTGAGACAGCACACTGGAGATAAGTAACCTTTGGAGGAGGCTTGGGATGAGATTTGCCTCTGCTGAGGTACCAGGCAGAGAGGAGAAGCACCCTGGGCCAAGAGACTCCTGCAGAAAGGGGAGCAGAGCCAGGGCCCTGTACCCAGCACCTGGGCACCCTTGAGTGCACTCTGGGTTAGGACCTCTGCTCACCCCTCCTCCGAGTGACTCAAACCGGAATATGGACCCCATATGGAAGTGTGTCCTACAGGCATTTACAATATTGAAACTCATGAAAACAGAGCTATGAAAGGCACGGGGTTGATTAATTTCATTTATCCATTTTCCATGGGCATTTGTAACTATTTAATAGTCAGCCTGGCTATTTTAGAGTATTGGTTGCTGCTTTTGAAGGTTTTTCTTCATTTTACTGTAGGTCAGGAACTTTCACATTTGCATCTCAGTCTAGAGGCATGGGGACCAGCTGTCCAGGGAAGGTGAGGGTTGTCTGCCCGGAGCAGCCCCATGAGGACAGGGACACTACCTTGCTGGACACAGGGTACAGGCACAGTGGGTTACAAATGCAGCCAGGAGCCCCTACTTTTGGCTCCGTCCTCTGCTTTGCTGGCAAGTGCAGCTGGCAGGCCCAGAAGATGCCAGTGCCATTGCTCAGGTATATGGATGCCAGATTTTGAGAGCAGCCTAGGAAGGGAAACTGAAGCCTGAAGGGAGAAGAGGACCCAGATAGGCCATAGCTTTGTTTTGTTTTTCCCTCAGAAAATTTACCAACTGAAGCATCCAGAAAGCAGTGGGCAGTGTTCCTGGCACCTGCTGGTTTGAGCAGATAGCAGTTAAAATTTGAACATAAAAGGAGACCGGGACATTAGCTTGGAAGGAGACTCGCAGAGGTTTAGGCCCACAGTCCTGGGCGCACTTCCCTGATGGTTTTGGTGGTCCAAAGCTATGTAGGAGGGACTTCCAGAAACCAACAGGACAGACGCTGGCAGGATGATAGAATGCTCAAGCTGTCCTTGTGCTCTGGAGACAGAAGACCTCAGGGCCTGGAAAAAGGGGAGGACTTGGCACTCACCTCTGGTTAGAATGAGATTTCAGAAGGACTAAGCCCTAAGAACAAAGGCACCTGGAAATAAACCAGTCCTAGCAGAACCCCAAACTACAGCAAAGTCATTATCTATTTGCAAGAAGAATCTTATCCGTCTGCAAAAAGAAAGTCAAATCTTGTTGCCAAATATATGCCAGAACTTTGATGATTTTCATCACTAGTACAAATCATTCAATTAAAAACTACCAGGCATGCCAAAAAATGGAGCCCAAATGAATGAAAACCATGAAAAACAAGGAAGGAAGGAAGGAAGGAAGGAAGGAAGGAAAGAAAGAAAGAAAGAAAGAAAGAAAGAAAGAAAGAAGAAAGAAAAAAAGAATCACTAAAAATGTGACATTTTATGATATGCAGCCAGAGTTGTGTTTAGAGAAATATTAATAATCTCAAATGAATGCACTAAAAAAGTAAGTGACTAAAAATCAACAATCTAAAGTTATCACTTCTGAAGCTAAAAATATAAAAGTCAAAGAAAGTATAAGAAAGAAAATAATATAAAAATGTTTAATAGCAATAAAACACCAAAATACTCATGATCATGTATTTCTGCAGACTCTATATACTTGCCACAGTCAATTAGATCCTGTAGTGTGATGCTACCAGCAATCCCAGAGTGGCCAGGCTTGGTTTTAAGGCACCCAAACACTGACAGGGCCAGGTGTTGGAGGGTGCATGTGGATCACTGCCCACTGTTCCTGGGATATAAGTGGCAGTGAGGGGACATAAGCTACACAATCTGTGACCCTGTGACTCCAGAACCCAAGCCTGTGCTCACCCCTCCCCACCCACCTGCTCATGGAAACCCACTCACAGCAGCTATGGTTGGAAACCACTCAATACCCACCAACCTCAAGCCACAGCAGTTGGTCAGCTGTATTAAAATAAGGGATGCTGTGCATCAGTAAAGGAGAACAAAGTGACATGAACACTAAAAATGACTAGAATTACCTACTGTGTCATGACAGTTATATGAAGTAAAATTGAGCAAAATGAGTCCATCAGGATAGGAATTGGAACAGTGGTTTCCTTTGCGGAGAGTAGGGAGGTGACCAGCTAAGTGGGCAGGTAGTGAGTTTCAGGGACTGGATCACGCTGTGTACCTGGCGCAGTGTGGATCTCCCATAAACACGTGTAAAACTTCATCAGGCTGTCCATTGCTCACTAAAGATTACAATGCCTTGCTAGTTACCTAAATCAAAACTGCAAAACAAAGACAGAAATGATGTCATTTCACCAGCATGGCTACAGCTTTTTATAACTAAGAATTAGGCCACGTTTGCTTAAATGTGAGTCAATCTGATCTTCCTTATATGTCATAAATGATAACAACTGAGTTGTACTGCCACCTGAAAGTTCTAAGTAGCGTGTATTTAACCAAATCATTATTAATATCAGCTTTAAATTTTATAGATTAATTTCGTTTCACATTCCTGAAGCAAAGGGCCTCAAGCAGTCATGGTTTTGGTGGACACCGCTCCATTTTTCCTTGACGCATGCTCTTTTCCAGGACACCACGGTGTTTTCTCTTCTTTGGTTGCATAATCTTTGTCCATTATGTAGATAATGGCACAAAGGCACTTTGTAAACCATAGAATGCCTGTTGGTTGTTTTAATATGCTACACTTTGTATTTAAACAAACAGCAATTGTTAGGCCATCCCCAGCCAAGCCCTTCTTAAGATGAAGAACTCAAGGAGGCAGTGCTATATTGTAGGTATTTTACTATATGATTACCCTTGTGCAGTATCATTTATATTTAAAGAAGGCCTCAGGAGGAGAGAGAAGGAGAGGAAGGAAGAAGAGGAGGAGGAGGAGCAAATGATGATGAGGAAGGGGAAGAGGAAGAGAAGGCAACTGCTTCACCTCAGCCTAGCACACCTTTGGAGATTTCATAAATCCTCAGGGGAAAGAAGTTCTCATGACCAGTGATGTGGAGCTGGGTCTCTCTCCTTCTTTGACATTGCATTTGCAGCCTGGTCCTTGGCTCTCTGAATGCCTTGCTGGTGTATCTACTGAGTTCAGAAATGTTCAGGTAAATGGCCTATCTCCATGAGCTGCTGAGGACCCTGTGAACACCCTGCCCAGCTGCCCACTCTCCATGGGGAGTGTGTCTGATCCCAGCCTACCTGCAGCTCAGGCCATCTGGTCTCAGTTCATTTGTCTCCCCATCCTCCAGTGGCTTCTGCTTCCTGATGGATGAAGAGTGTCTTGCTGTATAGCCTGATGGGATGTGTCTGTCAGATAGCTGGCATTCAGAGTTTGCTTAAAGACTCCATGCCTGGCCACCTGTGTGGGACAGTGCATCTTGAGACTTCTCCTCTTTCCCCTGTGGCAGGCTGCCCATTGTGGCCCCACGGTGACCCCATGTTCTCTGTGGAATGTGACAGACAGCCACAATGGTCATACTTTTCACTTTGAATTTAGGTAAAGAGATGCCTACATGCCTTCTTTTGTGTGTGTGTGTGTGTGTGTGTGTGTGTGTGTGTGTGTCTTTTCTTTTAAAGAGAATAGAACAGAACAGTAAAATGAAACAAAAGAGTAAGAACCTGATATTGGATTTCAACAATAAAACAGTAGGGAATCCACCATATTTAGTCTAGTGCATATTGTTATCCTTTAAATAGTTGCTCGAACTACCAGCTTTAGGCTTGCAAAGTCTATCAAACAAAACAAGCATTAAGTTGTTTCTTTACTTCAGCTGTTATCATCTCAGCCTATGTGCCTCTGAATCAGCTGGTTGCTTATGGAGCTGTGTGTGTGTGTGTGTGTGTGTGTGTGTGTGTGTGTGTGTGTGTGTCCTCTTCTCTCCCTGGGTGTGTGCCAGCTGTCTCACAGTGGTGGAGGGTGTGGATTCCTTCCTAGTTCTCCCCTAGCTTCCACGGCCTCCACTGGCTTATGGTGGGTGGCGTGGCTTCCTTCTTGATTCTGCCTATCTGCCTTGTAGTGGAGCCTCATAAAACTAATATGAGACCATCGCCTGCTTGTGGGAAGATTTCACACCTGAGCAGCAGCCAGACTCTAGATAACACCTTTTTTGCAGTCTGACATCATTCAGTCTTAGTACCAAAGACTAGGGTAGTGGAGTCACAGTGACAAAGATGGGCTGGCTACAGAGAAGAGCCTTGGGACCAAGTGGAGGGAGGGATAGACCTGACTGCAGGTGACTGGGCTCCATTTTTCCCCATAACACCCCTGAATATGTACCCTTAGGAAGCTTGTCCTCTAAGGGTTTCATGGCAGAGCTCTGGAAAACCCCAGAGCAAAAGAAGTCAGTTGCTGGTGTTGTTATTGAACCAGCATTTCCCACATGCGCTGGCCAGGGATCAGTTATTTTCATATCCACATATCAACACCTCTCAGAACCAATCTCCATGAAACACATTTTGACAGTCTCGAACCCAACCCAGTCTGACTCAAACCTTCAGCCTTTGGCCTCACTGCTTCTCTTTGTTTCTGGGCTGGCCGAGGTTTTCAGACTTCTGGATGCAAAACGAGTTCTATCCCCTCTCCCTACCCACCACCTTGCATGGAAGGTGTATCTTCTTATATGATTACCTATGTTCCCCCTCTGTCTTTCTAGGTTCTGGGAATTCTTGCCCCAATGTGCCCCATGCAATTATTCAGGACAAGAAGTCAAAGGCAGGCATACACAGAGGACCTCATTAACAGAAAAGGCTCACAGAAACAACCTGTCTCACAGACTCAGTTCTCAATTTACTTTATCCAAGAGCACGGAAACCCCTTGCAGTGGAGTCCCCAGGCAAGCTGGGGTGATGGTGATGGTTCCAAAGAATTGGAGAACAGCTCGTTGACACACCACCCTCACCTTATGTTAGGATTTAGAGGTAAAATGCCCTCCACACCACGAATCTCATATGTTCAGAGGTGAAGCTTTTAGAAAGTGATTACATTATGGGGACTCTACTCCTCAGTGGAATACATAACTAAATGTGCTGCTAGAAGGTGGGGCCTGGCTGAAAGCTATTCACTGGGGTTATGACCTGAAAGGGAATGTCTCGGTATATCTCTCCTATGCTCACCCCTGCCTTCTCTGCTTCCTGGCTATCAGGGTAGCTGAACTCTTTCACCATGCTGTTTTGGTATTGGAGCTGACAGACCATGGAATAAAACTGAAACTGTGAGCCAAAATAATCCTCTCCTCCTTTAAAATGTTCGCATTGGGTTGTCTGTCCTAGTGATGAAAAAGTAACTAAGAGAGAAATTGATGCAGGGAGTGGGGCCACTGCTGTTACCATGTAATTCAAAAGCCTTGGGAACTGGCTTGTAGAAGGTGTTTGGAAAGATTGGGAAATTCAAGCTAGAGATGATCTAGAGTACTGTAAACAGAATGAGCAAAGCTTGGTGGGTGATACTGATCAGAGCTTGGAGGACCAGAATGCTGATAAAAATGTAGAGAGTAAAGACCGGCCTTGGAAAGTTTCAGTTGGAAATAAGAGCTTCATTGGAAGTAGTAACAAAGGCCATGTATGTTGTGCTAGGTTAGAAAATTTGTCTTCATTTTGCCCATGTACTGAGACTGTGAGAAACTAAGATTAAAGGTTATCAGACTAATTAATCTGGCACAGGAAATTTCAAGTCAGCCCAATGTTCAGACTGTATGAGTATTGCTTTCTGCTTTTAACAACAAGACCTACAATGAGACTCAGGAACAAATATTAGAGTTAAATGATTTAAAGGTTTTCTGTTTCAACAGAAAGCAAATGCCTGTAAAGTTGGGGCAATGGAGAGCACAGTTGCTGAAATTATTAGTATTAAAAAGAAACCACATACCTTGCATTAAGATATTTTAAAAAGATGGCTTGAAGGCATCTCAGATATCAGCAAGATTCTAAAAATCAGGTATAAAACTCAAAATTTTTGCTGGCTCAGGTATAAAACTCAAAATTTTTGCTTTAAGAAAAGAACCCCCAGAGAACCCAGCTCATTGAGGAACAACTAGAAAAGAATTTCCTGGAGTTCATTCAGAGGCCACTGCAGTCATGATATGAGAGAGGCCTGGCTACCACTGAAGGGGGCAGCAGGCTTTGGCATCATCTGTGTGGTGCTGGTTTTTCAGAGATTCAGAATGCCAAGGCAATGGTGTCATGAAAGCTTCTTCCTGGATTTCGGAGGAAGGACTGGGAGGACAGGCAGTGTGTCTCTGGAAGCGAAGTGCATAAAGCCTTGAGAGTGAAGCTAAAAGTATGGTAGAGACCCAAGGAATTTGGAGATGCTAGGAATGTGCGGTGTCTGCTGAGAGAAAACATAGGCAATGAGTGCAACTACCCCAAGTCAGAAGATGAGGACTGCAATTGGCAGTGCTGTAGGGGCAAGGCTCCTAAGCCATTTGGAGTTCACATATGTTATAGTTTGTGTCTAGATGTTCCCCCAAAACCTCACGTGGTCATAGGGTTTTTTCAGAGTTGGATGAATCTAGAGTGTGCGGATGATTTGTACTGTAATGCTGGGATTAAGTGTGGGTGATTGCTAGATTAATCCACTGATTGAACTGGCACAACCCTCATACTGGTAGACTGGATACTATATAAGGGATAGAAAGAGGCTTGTCTTTTTTGCTCTCTTGTTGCTTTTGCTGTCTTCTGCCTGCCATGAATTACTCTCCTCTGTGAAGTCTCCTGCCTAGGAGCCAGCCAATTATGGACTGAAACCTCTACAACCTGTGAGCTAAATAAGCCTTCTTTCCTTAACATTGGGCATTGTGTATTTTGTCTCAGCAATGAGAAAACTAACTAAGACAACATCTCACTACAACTTGTCCCTTGTATTGGACACAGACCTACAGAATTTAATGTTTGTCCCACTGAGTTTTGCTCTTGCTTTGCTCTGATTCCTTTCCATCTCCCTGTTTCTTTTCTAAGGGAAATGTTTACCCAGTGCCATTGTATGTTAGAAGTTTAACCTTCTGTTTTGATTTTCACAGGTGCTCACACTAAGACTTTCTTTGATTCTCAGAGGAAGCTTCAGACTTGACCTTTTCAGCAATACTGGAACTGTTAGAACTTTGATGACTTCTACAAATGGGCTAAATGCATTTTGCGTAATGATATGGGCATGACATTGAGGGTCAGAGAAGGAGTGCTATGGTTTAGATTTAGAATTTCCCTTCCAAAGTCTCATCTATTAAGAGGTGAGGCTTTTGGAAGGAGATTGTATCATAGAGGTGCTAAGCTCAATGCTGAATGTGCTGCTGTGAGGTAGAGCCTGGTCAGAAGAGGGGTTCATTGGGGACATGATTTGAAAGGATATATTGCTGTCCCCAGCTCCTCCCTTATCTCTTTGTTTTCTGGCTGCCATGAAATGAACAGCCTTCCTCCATGGAGGCCCTTCTGCCATGCTGTTTTTGGCTTGATCCATCTAGCCATGGACTAAATTCACTGTAACTATGAACCAAAACAAACCTTTTCTTCTTCAAGTTGTGGGTGTCGGGTATTCTGTCTGAATGATAGAAAAGTGGTTAAAGTGGATGCCCAATGAATACT
>RJWT010050092.1:0-10907 GCA_004365215.1 Cuniculus paca | reverse complement strand
CTGCACTGGCTCCTTCGAGGACCTAGCCCTGTCTGTCTATAATACTTCTATCTAACTCAGTTGCCTGTAACAACACTGTGCACTTTCTCTTACTTTGAATCATCAAAACTGCCATTCCATTCTACAGAAAAAGAAAGTTAGCTTCACTGAAGTACTGCGGGCCCAGCCAACAGGCAGGAGTTATTATTTCCTTTCTTCCTTTTTTTCCTTCTTTCCTTCCTTCCGTCTCTTCCTCCTCCTCCCTCTCTCTTCCTTTTTCCTCCTTCTTTTTATTCTTCTCCTCCTTTTCTTCATTGTTCCTTTTTGCTTGAATTTGCCTGGCCCCTAAGTGGCCATTGGCATGTACCTCACATGACTGGTGACTATATTGAAAAAAATAAAGAAAAATTAATTTTCAAATTTTCGTAGAGTTAGGAGAACTCTTGATTGAATACTCCTTCAGGACAAATCAGAATTTACTGATTACAGAAGGCCTCAGGAAATTGCTAATCATCATAACTCCGATAAAAAATCTGGGAAGATGTGGCTCACATATGACACAAAAGGAGTTTGTGAGTTGAACTGACTTATAAGATATGGGAATTTTAACAACAAAGGTAAAGCACTAATGGTTTCATCTGGCCCAGAATCTATGAATTCTACAACGACAAGGTGAGGTGTCACTGATAGACCAAGATATACTAGTGTTGAGTGAAACCCCAAGGAATGCTCAGAAACTAGTTCTTTTGTAAAAAGGTCCTATCAGTTGTACAGGCAGCTGGAGGGAAACAAAGCAGGCAGTTCAAGGGGGACCGGGAGGGCACAGGTGGTGTTCCATGGTCATGGTGAGTTCAACATTGAGCCCGCATTCTGCACACATGGGCTGCTGGTAGTCTAAGCAGCACTGCACCTGTGGTGTGAATCTAGAACGGTGTCTCGGACTTAGAGTGCACACAAAGCAGAGAGCATCTTGCTACATGCAGTTTCTGATTCTCTAGGTCTGGGTGAGGCATAGGACTACATTTCTCACAGGCCTTCTTGCTTAATGCCAGAGGCACAGACAATTTATTCCCCCTATCACCACCCACATTTTCAAAAATTCCAGAAGGTTCAGTGAGGATAGCAATGTACACTTTGAAATTTCTCATTGAGGAAAGTTATTAGGAAGCAAATCTAAACTCATTGTAGCCTGTTAAAGGTTTGTTTCTGTGAAGCTATCATCTTTGTAACCTAAAGCAAATATTTCCTAAGGAGAGGATTTTGGCTCTAAAATCATTTTATTTTACAGACAAACATGGCATTAAATGACTTTAAGTCAATGAAAGTATCACTTTCCAGTTTTCTTTTGATCCTCCTAAGTTTATCAAAGAGAAAGTCTCTGTTAGGTATTGAGGTTTTTTTTTTTGCGGCACCAGGGATTGAACTCACGACCTTGTGCTTGCCAGGCAGGCGCTTAGGCTGCTGAGCTAGATCTCCAGCCAAGTACTGAGGCTTTTGAACACTTGCTTCTCTCCCTACATCAGGAAGTGATTGGTAGGTAACAAAACAACAGACAAACCAACTCAAAACGCCCACACTAACTACAACAGCCCAGCAGTCAGCAGGAGGTGCTCTGGCTGCTCTGCTCAGCAGGCTGAGGGAGGTCAGCCTCTCTGTTGGGCCTGAAACTGCTTTTGCAGACGACTGGGACGGTAAGGCCTTGCGTCTGTACCTAACACAGGCCCCAGTCAAAATTCCGAGGAAAAAACGCATTCTCTCCCAGGCACTCCCGAATCTTTTTTCCCCAAAAGCCTCCAGAAAAATGTCCCCCTTATGTTTCATCAGCATAAATTGGTTCACGAGGCCTTTCATGAAGTTTCAATAGGCCACAACGGCCCCAAGCCTTAGTTCTGGTGCTTGGCAAAGGGATGAAAGCAGGATGGTCAAAACCAGAACTTTTTCCATTCCTTTGTCAACCAAAAGAGAGTAGGTCCCTGGCCATATGTCTCCAGGCAGGCAGGGGGGGTCTGACTGAGTTTGAATAAATGAGGGTGTTTATTTCTTTTTGCACTTGCCTTCTCTGGATGGTAAAGGGTACTGATTTCCTATTTATAGTTTTTAAAAGAATTTTTTAAATTTCTTAATTTATAGTTTTTACATGTAAATGAAAATATAGAAAAATATTACTTAAAGAACAGAGTGAGATGTGGTTGTGCATACCTGCAAGCCCAGTTATTTAAAAGTTTGCAGTGGGGCAATCATGAGTTTGAGGGCAACTGCACCAACTTGTCTCAAAATAAAGCAAACAAAATAGTAGTGTAGCTCAGTGGTAGATAATTTGTCTAGCATTTGCAAGGCCCTGGGTTCCAACCCCAGTACCAAAACAAAACAACAAACAAAACATGATACATGATTGTGGGAAGAGTTATGAAGGTCATGGAAAAATGAGAAGTTTGAAACATGCATGTTTGTTCCTAGATATTTAACAGTTATTTGGGTCTTCTGAGGTTGCTCTAAGAGACATCATCAGGGGCTCAGTTCCTGCAGTTGTAGTCTGATGGATCGCAACACAAGTGGGATTAGAACCAGAAGGGAGCTTTGATAAAAACAAAGGCCTGGACTCTGTCCTCCAATGTCAACAGGTGATCTCCCATAGTATCTGGGCGTTGGTAGTTTAAAAAAAAATCTCTACAGCCTGTTCTAATGTATAGCCAAGGTGAAACTGTACTTGAAAACTTTAGAGAGTTCTTTTGAAACTGAAAGTTTAAGGGCAGTCTGAACCTGGTTTGGCTCCATAGCTAGGCTGTCTCCACCCCAGAAAGTACAACTTGCCTCACATTTGCATCTGCTGGCAATCCAGTCAAGAAGGTAAATTCATGCACTTCGGCCAGAGATCAAAGGGTTCAAAAACATTATTTAGGTGAATGAAATACATTTTGAAAACACTATTTCCCAATCTATGCTCTCACATTAGATGTGTAAGGACAGTTATAAAAGCAAGAAGATATTAATGTGAGCTGTTTCTGATGTGTGCTTTAAAAGAAAGTATGAATTAGAGCTTGGCATACAGTATGTAAGAGCTATTTTAAAAACCAATGTTCATTTTGTTACTGCATCCTTGTTAATATAAAAATATTAACCAGAGCTTGTCTAGCTTCCAACTTCAGATGTTCATCAGCTCTAGATTTAGCTAAGTGTTTCGAAACAAGGATAGCCACTGAGACACCAGAGTGGCTGTGGTTTCTGTGTGTAATCACTGTCAAACTAACTTAAAAGGTCATATGCTTATGTATGGGTGCTACTTATGGTATTCACAAAATTACATACCTTATTCTTGTTAATGGTAAGATCAGTCCAAGAATAGTCCAGTACTTTGGTGATTGTTCATCTTTTACTTCCACACTTCCTCCTCTTGAAATTTTAGTCTTGGAGTTTTAGTCTTTTTTCTGTGTCATGAAAGCATTAATATTTTTAAATTCAGCAAGCTTGTAGCTTAAATGAATGTTAAGATAGATAATAAGATGGATAAAAGACAGATAATGGGAAACAGAGAGATAGATATTCGGCAAATGAGAAGACAACCAAGAGACGAAGGGAGGGAGGAAGCAGGGAAGGGGAAGGGTGCATAAAATGAATTAAAATGTGTTATGTATATGTACCAACTCCCTATGATGAATGTAATTATTGTGTACTGCAATCATGTACTAATAAAAATAAGATTTTTTAAAAAAATTTGCTTGAGTTTATATGCATGAGCCAAAGACAAAATGCCAACAAAAGCTCACAATGTGGAAGAAACCCAAGGAAAGAATGAAATGAACTTTCTGCAACTCTGAAAGGTGCAGTTTCACTAAGGATGTTCCTCTAATGGCTCTGGTGTTAGACCACAAATGAGCGATTTGTTGCAGATGGATGGATTATCAGATGGAAGAGAATGTGTCATCAGCATTTCCCACCAACGCTCATTTACTCAACACGTATCTATCAAGCACATGTATGTGCCAGGCTTGGACTCTGAGATAACAGATGCAAACATAAATATCTCTCTCAGAGGTCCAGGTCAGGTCAAAAGGCAAAACATTTGACTCCAAATAGAGCCCTCTTAGAGGAACAAGATCAACATCCAGATCGAGAAGGACTAAGCTTGCCATAAATGGATGGGGTTCCTCTATGTGGGGATCATAACAAGCATGGAAACCTTAGCTTAGAAGGATACATGTTCTCCTGATGGTGTCAGAGTGACTTTCTCCTGAGGTGCTCTCGTGTGTCTGCACTGCCTTTGGTCTCACAGCACGACCCTCGCTCACACTCTGCCTCTTCTCTTGGCCTTCTGCCTACCATCACTCCTCATGCCATCCCCTGCCCCAGCTTACAAACTGCCATCAGCCTGCCCTATCCAGATGCCTATGTCAGGGGCCCACATCCTTAGTGTGAACATCAAAACTTGTATCCTTATTTTAAGCCATTAACAAGGAAGCTTAATTTAATGTTCCAGAATCATGTCTGAATTTTATTCTTATATTCCATACTGGAAAAAAGTTTCACATAAAAATTTTGCTTTAAGAGTAAAAAACTCAAAGTATGAATAATTTGAAGAGCAAAATAAAAGTTAGTTGATAGGAAACAGGGAAATAGGCATTATGTAGATGGGTAGAGGACTTAGGGATGAAGGGAGAGGGGAGGAAAGGGAGTGGGGTGAGGAGTAAAAAGAATTAAGATGTAAAAAATACATGTACCAACTCCCCACAATGAATGTATTCACTGTGCGCTGCGACACGTACAAATAATTAAAATTAAAGAAGACTTAAAGTATAAACAGGGAGATTAATAGTAACTTATATCACTAGGGTTATATTTCTTTATGCAACCATAAATTTATATATAGACTCAGACCATGATATACAATCATTTGGATATTGAAAAATACAAAATATATGACTGCAGAGCATCCACAGTATTCTATTACAGAGGTACCAGAAAAATGTATTATATGACCCTACTTCAAGTGGTAGAGCAAGTTCCCAAGTCTGGCATCCTTTTACGTGTGATAGCACATAAGCAGGATGCTTAATTTCAAAAAGAATCCATGCATTGGCACTCACTAATCAGTCAAGTTGTGTGTGTGTGTGTGTGTGCGTGTGTGTGTGTAGATGGTTACTTTTTTTATTTTAAAGAGGAAAAAAAGCACAGAAAAATTAGAAAGCAATCAAGCAAAGAAACAAAAAACAACAGCAAAAGTCAAATGATAACAACAACAACAACAAAATAGTGATGTAGGATTTCAAAACAAGATGATACTAATTTAACAATGGTTGGTATATTACATATTCTTACCTTCAAAATAGTTGCTCAGGTTACCAGATACAGGCATGCAAAATTGATCAAACAATATGATATCCCTTTGAGCAGTTTCTTTCCCTTTCACCATATGTATTGTAACTTTTGGATGTTACTTACTTTCAGTTTCTTACACTAGCGAGACAATAATGTGCTTACACGTGATAGTCTGACTTATTTCACTTATGAGCATGGTGTCTAGTTGCATCCATTTACCTATAAAAGCCTTGATTTAATCATTCTTTATAGCTGAATAGTACACCATCAAGTAAAAATACCACATCTTTTTATCCATTTCCCAGTTGATGGGCGTTTGGGTTGTTTTCAAGATTTAGAAATTACAAATTGTGCAGCCATAAACATGGGTGCACAAATATCACTGTGATATAATGTTTTCAATTCTTCTGGGAAAATACTTAGAACAGGAATAGCTGGGTCAAATAGAACCTCTAATCTTAGTTTTTTGAGGAATCTCTACACTGATTTCCGCCATGGTTTTACCAGTCTACACTCCCACTAATAATGGAGAAGGGTTCCTTTTTTCCCACAGCCCCTCCAGCATTTGTTATTTGCTGATTTCTTTTTTTATTTTAAAAAAAGCAAAACGAAATGATATGGAATTTTTAAAAAAATAGTAGAAAATTAACACTAATTAATGTATTGCATATTGTTATGTTAGAAGCAGTTGTTCAGGTTATAAGATTTAGGCACAAAAAATGATCAAACAAACAGTGAAAGCACAAACTATTCTTTTGGATAAACAGAGATTAGTAGGGTAATATATATATATATATATTCTTTTCCCTTCTTTCTTTACTTTCTCCTATCCCAGTTCTTTCCTTTTGAGCACTTTCTTTCCCTTTCATTATCACAATATCTATTGTATATTTTGGATCTTATTACTCTTTCAGGTTTTTTTTACACTAGGGAGACAATATGATACTTACAAATACGAGTATGATTTATTTCACTTATGAGTACGGTTTCAAGTTGCCTCCATTTACCTATTAAAAACCTAAAGATTATCCTTCTTTATAGCTGAGTAATATTCCATTGTATAAAAATACCATGACTTTTTTATCTATTCTGTAGTTGATGAGCATTTGGGTTGTTTCCAAGATTTAGTTATTATGAATTGTGCTGCTATAAACATGGGTGCACATATATCACTGTAGCATGTCATTTTCAGTTTTTCTGGGAAAATACCCAGGAGAGGAATAGCTAAATTGAATGGGACTTCCAATCCTAGTTTCTTGAAGAATCTCCACAGATTTCCACAGTGACTATACCAGTCTACACTCCCACCAACAGTGGAGAAATGTTCCTTTTTCCCCAGAGCCCTGCCAACATTTATTGTTGGTTGATTTCTTGATGGCAGCCGTTCTTTCTGGAGTGATATGGAATCTCAATGTTGTTTTAATTTGCATTTCTCAAATGACCAGTTATGTTAAACATTTCTTCATGTATTTATTTGCCATCTGTATTTCTTCATCTGAGAAGTGTGTATTCATCTCATGTACCCATTTTTGGATTGAGTCTTTGAATATGAGGGCTCTGATTTTTTTTAATTCTTTATATGTTCTAGATATAAGTCCTTTGTCTGAGGGACAGCTGGTTAAAATTCATGCCCATTCAGTAGGTTTTCTTTTCACTCTGTTGGTGATTTCTTTTGAAGCACAAAAACTTTTTAATAAAATGAGATCCCAGTTGCTGATTCTTTGAAGTACTTCCTGTGCAGTTTGTGTTTTGTTCATGAACTCTTTGCCTACCCCTATATCTTTGGGATTTCTACTTACCTTGTCTTCTAGTAGATTTAGCGTTTCTATTTTAATATTTAGATATTTGGTCCATTTTGACTTTAGTTTAGTACATGGTGATAGGCATGGGTCTAGTTTCAGTCTTTGGCATGTGAGAAGTCAATTTTTCCATCACCATTTATTAAAGAGGCTTTCTTTCAGTGAACATGTTTAGCTGCTTTGTCAAAGATAAGGTGGCTGAGTGTGTTTGTAGTTGTGTCTGCATCTTCTACTCTGTTCCATTGATCTTCAGGACTGTTTTATTTTTTGCCAGTACCATGCTGATTTTATCATAGTAGCTTTGTAGTATAATTTCATGTCAGGGATTTTTTTCCAGGATTGCCTTTGCTATTTTAGGTCTCTTCTGTTTTCAAATGAATTTTAGTAGTGTTTTCTCTATATCTGTGAGGTATATTAATGATATTTTGATTGGAATTGCATTAAATCTGTATAATAGTTTTGGAAGTATGGCCATTTTTACTATGTTGGTTCTTCCCAACCAAGAGCAAGGGATATCTTTCCATCTTCTGACATCCTCTTCAATCTCCTTTTATAGAGTACTATAGTTTTCAGTGTATAAGTCTTTTATATTCATTGTTAGGTTGATTCCTAAGTATTTCATTTTTTTTTTGGATGCTATTTTGAAAGGTATTATTTCCATAATTTCTCTCTCTTCAGTTTGTTGTTTGTGTACAGGAATGCTATTGATTTTTGAGTGCTGACTTTGGATTGAGCTACACTACTGAATATGTTTACTAACTAGTACTTTTGATGGAGTTTTTGGGGTCTTCTACATAGAGGATCATATTATCTACAAATAGTGATAATTTAACTTCTTTCTTTTCTATCCCTATTCCTTTTATTTCTCTCTCTTGTCTAATTGCTCTGGCTAATGTTTCCAGAACTATATTGAAAAGGAGTGGTGCTAATGGACATCCTTGTCTTGTTCCTGATTTTAGAGTGAAAGCTTTCAGTTTTTGCCCATTTAGTATGATGTTGGCTGTTGGTTTGTCATAGATGGTTTTTATCAGATTGAGGTAAAGACCATCTATTCTGATTTTTGCAAGGGTTTTTACCATAAATGAGTGTTGAATTTTATCAAAAGCTTTTTCCACATCTGTTGAGATGATCATGTGATTTTTGTCTTTGGTTCTGTTGATGTGGGGTATTACATTTATTGATTTGTGTATGTTGAACCATCCCTGCATTCCTGGGATGAATCCCACTTAGTCATGGTGTACAATCTTCTTGATGATTTGCTGCATTCTATTTGCTGGTATTTTATTGAGAATTTTTGCATTGATGGCCTATAGTTCTCCTTTTTGGTTGGGCCTTTCTCTGGTTTTGTTATCAAAGTAATACTTGCCTCCAGGAATGAGTTAGGGAGAATTGCTTCCTTTTATATTTCATTAAAGAATTTGAGGAGTATTGGTGTTAAATCTTCTCTAAATTTCTTGTAGAATTCAGCTCTGAATCCATCAGGATCTGGGCTTTTCTTTGTAAGTAAGTTTTTAATTAAATTTTCAATTTCAGTAACTGATACTGGGTTATTTAAAATTTTTACATCTTCTTAATGTAGCTTTGATAATTCATGTTTCCAGAAATCTTTCCATTTCCTTTGTGTTTTCCAGTCTCTGAGATAAAGATTTTCAAAGTAGGTATTTATGATCTTCTGAATTTCCCCAGGATCTGTAGTAATTTCACCCTTTTCACTCCTTATTGCATGAATTTGAGTTTTTTCTTTCTTTTTCTTGATAGGATTGACTAAGGGTTTATCAATTTTGTTTATTCTTTCAAAGAACCAACTCTTTGATTCATTAATTCTTTGTATTGTTTTCTTAGTTTCAATTGTGTTAGTTTCTTCTCTGTTCTTTATAATATCCTCCCTTCTATGGAGCTTTGGGCTTGACTTGCTCTTTTTTTTCTAGGAGCTTGAGGTCCAGCATAAGGTTGTTTATTTGTACTCATTCTGCCCTCCTGATGTGACAATTCATTGCTATATATTTCCCTCTTAGGACTGCTTTCATTGTGTTCCACAGGTTCTGCTATGTTGTATCTACATTTTCATTGACTGTAGATATTGTTTAATTTCTTCTTTAATTTGCTCTGTAACTCATTGGTTGTTCAGGAGGGTGCTATTTAATTTGCATGTGTTTATGTAGGTTTTGAAGTTTCTTTTGTCATTAATTTCCAATTTCAGTGCACTATAATCAGATAATAAGCATGCGATAATTTCAATCACTTTGCATTTACTTAAGCATGTTTTATGGGCTAATACATGGTCTGTTTTAGCAAATGTCCCATGTGCAGCTCAGAAGAATGTGTATTCTCATGCTGTTGGGTGGAATACTCTGCAAACATCTAGTAAGTCCATTTGTTCACAGGTTTGATTCAGTTCAGTTATTTCTTTGCTGACTTTTGGTCTAGTTGACCTATCTCTTTTTGACAATGGAGTATTGAGGTCTCCCATTATAATTGTGTTATTGCTCATTTGATTTTTCATGCCTATTAATATTTGGCTGATATAGTTGGGTACTCCCATATTTGGTGCCTAGATATTTATGATTGTTATCTCTTCCTTTTGAAGTTTCCCCTTGTAAAGTATGTTGTGACCTTCTTTATCTCTTTTGATAATTCTTGGTTTGAAGTTCACATTATCTGCAAATACAGTAGCTACCCCTGCTTTTTTCTGGGTCCCTGTTACATGGATTGTTGTTTTCCATTCTTTGACTTTCAATCTATGAATTTCCTTTGAGTTAAATGTGTTTGTTGTATACAGCACATTATTAGATTTTGTTTCCTAATCCACTCTGCCAGCCTGTTCCTTCTGATTGGTGAATTGAGACCATTTACATTGATGGTTATAACTGATATGTATTGACTTATCTTTGTCATGTTATCTTCCTGTTGTTGGTGCTCTTCTTCTTTTTTCTGTTTAAGTGCTTGCCCTGATTGGTGGTTTCTTTCTGTTGTTTTTCTTGGAATTGTGGTCATCTTTATCTCTTTCCAGAGTATCTTTCAGTATTCTCTGTAGCGCTGGTTTGGTGGTCATGAATTTCTTCAGTTGTTCTTTGTTGTGCAAGTATCTTATTTCTCCATCAATTTCAAAAGATATTTTGCAGGGTACCTCAATCTGGGTTGGAAGTTGTTTTCTTTCAAGACTTGAAACACTTCACTCCAAGCTCTTCTTGTCTTAATGTTATGTGTTGAGAAGTCTGCCATGATTCTGATGGGCTTTTCTTTATAGGTGATCTGTTTCTTTTCTCTGACAGATTTTAGTATTTCATTCTTGTGCTGAGATTTCTGGAATAATTCAGATTTCTGAAATCTGAATTATTATATGTCTAGGTGTAGATTTATTTTGGTTATGACTGTTTGGAGTGCTATATGCCTCACTTATCTGTATGTCAGATTCTTTTCCCATGATTGGAAAATTTTCTGCTATTACTTCTGTATATAGTCTTTTTATGTCGTTTGTGTTGACTCTGGCTGTTTCATTGATGTCTATCAGTCTTATATTGTTTTTCTTTGCATTATCTTGCAGCTGTTGAATTATTGTTTCCTGGTTCCTTGTTATTTTTTAAGAGATCTTTTCTTTCATGATCGTTAGCTTCCATCCTGTCTTCAAGGTCTGAAAGTCTATATTCAGCTTTATTCAAACAGTTTTGCCAGCTTTCAATGGAGTTTTTAATTTCCTGAATATCTCTTTGAATTTGTTTCATGCATTCTAATTCTTTCCTATATTGGTCTTTCAAGGTTTCTATCATTTTCTTATGTTCCTCTATTTTTTAACTATATCTTCTTCAGATATGCTCA
>RJWT010050091.1:0-10902 GCA_004365215.1 Cuniculus paca | reverse complement strand
CAAGTTTGGTTCAATTAAATCTTTCAAACTTTCTATTGAAAGTTGTATTTCAAATATTCTGTTTGACTTGGATACTTTTTTCTTGTTGCTGGAAAAAAATTAAGGAAGGAAAGGTTTACTTAGCTTACAGTTTGTGGAGGTTTCCGTCCATAATCAGTTGGCTTCAAAGCAGGTTGGCATGGCACAGGGGCAACACTTCATGCACAGAAGACAGCAAAATCAAAAGAGGGAAAGCAAGCCTCTTTTCCTCCCTTATGTTGTAAACAGGTTACACACCCCCTCAGGTGGGTGTAGCACTCACAAAATTTCCTTGCCCTCCTCTTGCACAGGATGAGAATGTTTTCAAAGAAGAACCCTGGCTCCTTGCTTAGTTGCTTAAACTTCTAAACTTCTCAAATTGACACAATGTATCAACCATAACACTATTTCAAATATTTCCATGTGTTGTTTCTGGATACATGAACCTACTTTAATAATACACTTATTTTTGAAAAAAAATTTATTTTAAAGAGAATAAAATACATCAAATTAAAACAGAATAAAGCCAATCAAAACAAAACAGTGAAAGTGATACAGAACTTCAAATCAGGATAGTAGGAAATCAACAATGGCTGCCATGATGCCTCTTATTTTTAAATTGCTGCATATACCATCAGACATAATAAAATCAAACAAAACAGAACAGAATAAAACCAACCAGAACAGAACATTGAATAAAACAAAACAATAAAATGGAACAGAACAATATTGGATTTCAAAAATAAGACAGAAGGAAATCCCCCCATACTTGCTATATTGCAAAGTGTTATCCTCTAAATAGATGCTCAGACTACTGTCTTTAGGCCTGCAAAGTCAATCAAACCATACAAACATTAAGTTGTTTTCATACCTCAGCTGCTATCAACTCATTCTGTGTTCTTCCAAATCAGTCAGTTGTTTATGAGGGTTCAGGGAGATTGTTTTCTTGTCTACCAGCCTGCAAGTCAGCTAGCTCATGGGAACAGTGAATTGGCTTCTTGTTTCTCCTTCTGGGCCTTGTATGACTGCCACTGGCTCACAGGAAGGACAAACTGGTTTCTTGTTTCTCCTCTTGAACCCATCATTGTGAGATGTTTATGTGACTTACTGAACTTTTCCCTGGTCCTTATCTCTGAACAATAATTTACTCTACTGCTAGAGTGTCTGGCTATTAACATAGTAAGAGTTTAGGTGGGAAAGAAAACTGGAAACTCATTGTTCAGTAATTAGGACTTTAATCTCCTTTTCTATGGGATCCCCACCTGCCTCTTCTTTTTAGATTTGGTTAAGTACCTTGATGACTAAAGCTCTCCACCCCTTTCTAGAAGGAACTTTCTTACCCCTGGCTGTCTAGAGTGGTTGTCTGGGCCTGAGGGGAGGGATTATCTAATGAGTTCTACTGTATACTTCTGAATTTCAGTCCACTACTCCCCAAATTCTGTTTGCACAGCTTTTCATGAAGTTGTTTGAATTCTGAAGCAAAAGCTGGATTCATAGCACTGTTGTGCCCATTGCATGTGCTGACATTTTAGTTCTTACCCACAGTTAAGTACATTACAACTCATTTATTTTCTTTCTCTTTCCTACCGTAACATTGTGGATATCTTTCACCCACTGTTATTTGTTTGTTTTACTTTTCTTGTGGGCTAAACCATTATTATCATTTTCATTATGATAGAGGTTTGGAAGATAAAAAATGTAAACAAATGTGTAAAATCTGATACATTTAGCATAAAACTAATTGAATGCCGTTTGTCAAAAATTGCTTTATTGAATATATTATATACTTGTGAATTCTATTTCTAGAATTCGCTAAGTCTTTAGAGAAGATGAAAATGAATTTTTATCTAAATATAGATTGAGAAGAAACAATTGAAAGACTTGAAAATATTTGCTTCTGGGGAATCTGTTTTGTTGTATGAGGGAAGACGTGGAGTGGGAGACAGGAAAACCACCCCTCATTCTTCATATCCAGTTTGTCAGCAGGATCTGTTGGTGCTACCAAAAATATATCTAGATTTCTCCATTTTCCTCAGCTACCATCAGTCAAGACACCACTTTTTCACTCTTGGACCTGTAGCAGCTTCTTTATTCTTCACTGAATTCCATATTCATCTCCCTCTAATCCATTCTCTGAATAGTTATCAAAGAGATCCTCTGAAAATGTAAATTAGATTATGTCATTCTCCTTCAAAACATTTTTAGAATAATACTTAAGTTTTGGTTTCCTTTAAGCAGATAGTATGGTGAAATTTGGGTTACAAGACTTTTACCAGCATCTGAGAAGAAAAGGTGAGACAACCAGTATTGGCAGAGGAAGAAGTCTAAATGTGACGCATGCAGGCCCTCAGAGATAAGACCTAGAGTCAAGATAATCCATAGAGTTCTCCTCCAACCCGACCCTGTTGGGTCTTTATTTGCTGGGTCTCTTCCACTTCAGCAGATACAGTCTTTCTTAGGGAGATAGAGGAAAGCTGTGGATTAACTGCAGTCCTCACAGGGAAGAGTAAGTGCTTTCTTAAAGGGAGCTTGGGTTGTGCATTTCTGTGTTTATTACAGATAATGTTATGATATCCTTATTATCCCATGCATGTCTTTGATGTGTGTAATGGTTGATACCTTGTGTCATCTTAGGAAATTTAAAAGATTAACTAAGTAACTCAGGTGTTTTATATCCTGGGGTATAGAGGACAAGCCCTAGGGTGACTATTTGTGGTCCAGGATGTTGTAATGGTTGATGCATTGATCAACTTGAAAAATTTAGAAGTTTAACTAAGTGACTCAGTAGAGGGCCTTGGTCCTCACCTTGTAAACATCCTGAGCCTGTGCAAGAAGAGTGTAGGGAGATGATGTGAGTGCTATGGCTGCCCCAGGGTGGGTAGCCTATTTACAATAGAAAGGAGAAAAAAATCCCCCACCCCAAACGCTGCTTTTTGTTATTGTTGCTTTTGCTGTCTTTTTCTGCCATGAACTGTTACCCCTCTGCTATATGCCACCCTGCCTTGGAGCCAGCTGATTATAGCCTGAAACCTCCACAAACTGTAAGTTAAATAAACCTTTCCTTCCTTAATTTCGGGTGTTGGGTATTTTGTCTCAGCAATGAGAGAAATGTACCCAACACAACACAAGACCTACATCTCTCTTAGTTCATTTTGTAACATTCTTGTTCCCCTATGTGCATGTTCCAGCCACATTATCTTTCTTCTTTTTTCCCCTTGATCATCCTGCGCTCATTTCTGAGGAAATTCTTTCATTACTTGGAGTGCTGGGCTTAGCATATCTTTATTATTCACTCCTTATGATTCCTTGAAACCAAATGTCATTTCCTGAATAATTACTCCAGAGTTCTGGAGGCTGCATAATCCAAGATCAGAGTACTGGGAGATTCATTACCTGGTAAGGGTCAGTTTCTGGGTTAATATGCTGTACTTTTGTGCTGTGTTCTCATGTGGTAGAAGGGGCTCTGTTTGTCACTAGGCCTAATCTTGAGTGTTCTGCTCTCATGACCTCATCTACTTTAAAGCTCCAATCTTTTAATACCATCACCTTAAGGATTAGGATATCAACATATGAATTATATTCATTTATTTGTTATCTCTTTCTCCTTCCTATTCTGCAGTGGAATGCAAGCCTCATGAGAATAGGAATTTTCAAATCTGTTTGGTTTCAACATCCTTAGCATCTGGAGCAGTGTCATGAATATAATAAACACTAAATAAATATTATTTTATGACTATGGAATTTAGTTGTTGTGGAATATACATATTAAAAATGGGGCCTTAAGATGAAGAGAAACAGGAGAGTTTGTTGGAAAACAGTTTTTTTTTTATTTTGAAAAGAATACAACCAAACAAAACAAAACAGAGTAAAGTCAATCTAAACAAAGCAATGAACATGGTACATGACTTTTATACAGGGTAAAAAGCAATCAATAAGGCTACCATAAAGCCTCTTGTTATCTGCAATATACCTGCCCATACCATCAGGGATAAGTAAAATCAAACAAAATACAACAAACTAAAACAGTAGAAACAAAACAAAACAAACAAAGCAGAACAATGTAAGCAATACAGAATATCAAGATACTAGCAAAACAGCACTGGCTACCATAATATTTGTTATCTTCAGAATAGTTGCCTACACCTTCAGACATATTACAATCAAACCACACAGAATAGAGTAAAATCAATCAAAACAAACAAAGCCATACAGGGTTTCTAAACAAGATGATTGGACATCCTCGATGGCTGCAATTATATATTTTGTTATCTTTAAAATGCCATCAAGTATAATAAAATCAAACAAATCAGAATAAAATGAAACTAATCAGAACAATGGAAAACAAATATTTATCCTATGAAGTGAGCATTTTCCTTATGGACAACTTGACCATCTGGTTTACTGATTTCCTTTTAGAAACTTACTAGTTTCCCCAGGCTTTTTGACCCACTCGGACAGATCCATACAAATTTTCTCATGCTGCAGAGACATAAAAAGATTAAATAATTAATACACACTGTAAAGTAGCAGTCTAGGTTTTATTCCTGTTTGTAGGCACTTCAAAATTTCATATTGAAACTAGTTTTTTCTTCCCAACAGAATTGATACTGCCTTTTTAAAGAATAACACTAATATTGTACAGTATTACTACTTTTCTTATCAACTAATCTTTTCATTAACTGTGAGTTAGATAAGCCATTCTAATACCTGAATGTTATAGATGAAGAAATGGTGACCAGAGAGGTAAATGACTTGTACAAGACAAACAGATTTTGATATTTTTACTCTAATATTTTTATCTTTTTATTCAAATTTTTAAATATTTTTTCTACATTTAGAAAGGAAATAAGCACAAGAAAACTACTGGCTGCTACTTTAACTCTGCTACTAGTATGGGCTACACAATATAAAATATAATTTATATTTCACCTTTATTTTCTCTGAATGATTCTTCATTGAAGAAATTAGCAAGTTTTGTGTCTCTTGGCCTCAAGCAAGGCAGAAACAAGTTTGTCTACCAAATTCTTCATTTTCTACAAAAATTAAGGCCACAAATCAATTATTTTAGGAATTCTGAAAGGAGAGGAAAGATCCTGACTTTGAAAGCAATGCAAAATGAAAGTGTATGCTTTCTCTTGCATAAATAAAAGCAGTTCTTAGAACTTGGAAAGGCTGGAAGTGTGTGAGCTTTTCATTTAAGGGGCCTCAGTCTATTTCTCTCTATCCTACCTTGGGTAGGTGGCAATACCACAAAAGCAAATGACTGAAGGTATCTCAGTTTGTCAAAAAAAATCTTAATGCCCTAGACATGACATTGAAATACAGCTTTTGAAGCTGAGTAGATCAAGTGAATGACATTTTGGGCAAAATAAAGGTAGTTATAAACTACCAACTACTATTTTGACACACTTTAAGACTCTGACACCTGGGAATCATCCTCTGGGGAGTGTCTGAATAACAGATGCTGACTGTCATGCCCATCCAGATGACAGATCCACTTTCCAAATTAATACGTTTAAAGAATATGAATAAATTTGATATTGTTGACTGTATTAGTATTCTCTTACTGCTATAGAAAATTACCAGAAATGTATTGGTTTTCAACAACACAAATGGATCATATTACAATTTTAGACATCAGAAGTCCTAAAATCAAAGTGCTGTCAGGGCTGCACTCCTTGTCAAGGCTTGAAAGTAAGATCTATTTCCTCGCCTTTTCTAGTTTCTAGAGATCTCACATATCTTGGCTATTAGTCCTTTTCTCCATCTTCAAAAGCAGATCTGCATCATCTACCACCCTCTTACTTTCCCTCTGTCTCTGCCTTTCCAGTGTTACATCTTGATCTTCCTGGATAATCCAGAATGGGCTCTTCCTCTCATATTCTTAATGTTCATCTTCAAAGCCCATGTCATAACTTATTCATTCACAGGTTTTAGATAATTATATGAGTGACTTTGAAAAGAAAGTATTATTCCACCTACCAGATTGCCTGAAAATATTACACATAGTATCATTTGGTTTAAATCATTATATTTTACTCAGGCAGTAGAGGAAAAAAATCAAACAATCACAGGCTTCTAGAAAGAATATTTTATTAATCTTTATTTTGAAATAATCTCATATTCAATGTGACTAATCCAAGCAGTAAATTAGTAAATAAAAGGTGAATACATTGTTGGAAGCAAAAATTGGCTTAAAATTTTGAGGTCCAATGATAATCACAGTTAAATTTATATATATGAACATAAAATTGGTATATAAAATATATATTATATAAAATACTAGGATACAGAATTTATTTATTAATTATTTGTACTGGAGCACTGAGGATTGAACTTTTTGTACTAAGTTATACCTCTAGCCCTTTTCATATTTTGTTTTAAGTCAGGTCCCAGTAAGTTACTAAGTTGCCTAGGTGGATTTAAACTTGTGATCCTCCTAATTCAGCTTCCCAGAGTGTTGGACAGGTTTATTTTTCCCTTTTTTACTGTTTTACTTGTAAAGTGATGTGTCAGTATTAGTCTCTCAGCACTTTAGTCAATTATCTTAGTCTGCAAAAAAAACTCCTCAGAGTACCATTTGACCAACTTTGTACATGGAATTATTATTCTATTCTAAGACTTATATTTAGATTTATTCTACACAATAATCCTTTTAAAATTGGAATTGCATTAGATGTGTAGAGTAATTTGGTAGAAATTTTATTTTACAGTATTTTATATCTAATACACATCTGAAATCTTTCTATGCTTGAAGATTTATTAGTTTTCTTTCTTTTTTTTTTTTTCCCTCTGGCACCAGGGATTGAATTCATGACCTCTTGCTTGCCAGGCAGACACTTACACCACTGAGCTAAATCCCCACCCCAGATTTATTAGTTTTCAAGATTTAAAAAAATAAAAAGCAATCAACCAAATTTAAAATGAGTTAACAAAACCAAACTTTGTTGTTTGAAAGATTTAAAATTTAGCTGCAATTGTGGCAAGACAAAACAATTTTTAAATGTGATATGCTCAAAATAAAACATAGTGATAAGTAAAGCTAATAATTTCAACAAGAAATAAAATAAAAAGTTTATGTAAAAACATGAAACCTAAGATTTTTGTAAATGTACATGTACTATGAAAGACATCACTATCTATTAAATTAGGAGTAAAATCGACCTTCTGAAAAAGTCACAAAACCCAAGTCATTTTTAAATAATTTTGTTCCAAATTTAAAAGAGTACTAAATTCTTATCTTACACAAAGTGTTTCTGCCATTAGAAAAATGGTTAAAGCTATCATCTCTTTTTGATAATTTTTGTTCAATCACTCTCGGCATTCAATGATGCTTCAATGACAATTCTAAAAGGATTTTTTTCCTGTGGAAATTTATAAATTGATTTAAAAATTCATAAGGAGAGGTAATGGTTCAATAATAGTTCAATAAGAAAATGTGATTATATAAAGATTGGTTGTTAAAAGAGGAACTTAGAACAGTTTTGCTCAAATGGAAACTTTTTCTTGATGTACGTTAGGAAAGTAAAAAAATACTATTCACTAAATCATTGACACATTTGACTTTAGTGTAAAGAAAAAACTATAGCATACACAAAAATAAAATATTAAAGTTACAGAATTAATGAAAAATCCAAAATTTAAAAGAAATTAGAAGAGGTTATGGGACATTATTGTTTTACTTTGTTATAGGAAATATTCCTTGAACAAGATATTAAAAACATAAAGGAAAAGTTGTACGAGTATAGATTGTTCAGCTTTTCCGTTGATGGACAAAACACCTGACAGCCACAATTTAAGGGAGCAGAAGTTTATTTGGGTCATGGTTTCAGAGGACACAGTCCATATTCATGTATCTCCTTCGGGAACATCATGATAGAAGAGAGTGGCTAAATAAAACTGCTTAGTTCATGGTGACCCAAAAGCACAGCAGGAAAATAATGTCTGAGAGAAAGGGTAGGGACCTCATATAGTAGGGAAGGTCATGCTTCCATGACTTACGTGGCACAACCAGAAATGTGCCTTACTAATCCCTTAGCTAATTCCTGAGTTAATCAAGTTTACAGTTAGTCTTAATCTTAACTGTCACAAGTCATAATGATGTTTCAGTTAACAACTAACTGAATATATGGAGGTGATCCTGTAAGACTACAAAGGAGCTAAAATATTCCCGTATTCTAGTATTTTTACTATACCTTTTTTATGTTTAGACATGTTTGGATACAGAAATATTTATCATTGCATTACAATTACCTATAATATTCAGTACATTAACATTCTGTATGGATTTGTAGTCTAGAAGCAGTAAGTTATACCACATATCTTAGGTGTGTAGTGGATTATACATTCTAGATTTATTAAATACACTCTGCAGTGCTAGCGCAATGATGAAATCATCTGATGGCACCTTTCTCAGCACATTTTCCTTTCATTAAGTGATGCATGATAACTATTGGCCTCACGATTTTACTTCTGTTCTAAAAATGTATTTTCAATATATATGACAAAGATTTATGAAACAGGGAGATAACAAGAGACCTGGGGAGAATGAACCATGAGCCCTCCATGCTGATGTGGTTGAGCTTAGGTTCCATTTTCTAAGGTTTGGGTGTCATTTTCCTAACCTAATATGAGGCTCCCAACAGTAATCTAAACAATCAGCTTCAGTAAAATGTGATGTGTGTTAGAAAATGTTGAGGAGGAGCAGAGCTCTGTGGGACAGTGATAATATTTCTCAGGGTTACACTGGCTGAAGAAAGGAGAGGACGATCGGGAGACCCTGGCAAGGGGAGTTACAGGCATCCAGGGAGAGGACCAAGCTGAAGAGGGAGTCAGGATGACTCAGTGAAGGACACCTTGATGTGATGGCCAAGGCCAGGGCACCAGATGCTCAACAGGCAAAGCCCTCATAGGATTGGGAGAGCTTTCTTGCTCAGAAACAAGATAGTTACACCACGAAATGCCCTTTTTCTGTATAAACTTTAGATAGTGGTGCTGACAAGAATATGTCTGCTACATACCTTGAGTTCCTACAGGCCCTCATCTAAGTCAAACTTTTCTGCTTGTAACCCCATAGGCTGATCTCAACTTGGCTGAGACAGTGATGTTTGTGTATAAAAATCCCTACACATTGTCCCTTTGGCAACCTATTCTGGTCCCCTCCCAAGTTTATTTGCCTGGGTGCTTTTTGCTTTCACTTTACAATAAATGCTGCTTTCTGTTTTTGCTCTATAATAAATACTTTTACTCAGTCGTCTTTTGACTCTCTACCTTGTAATTCTTTCTGGATTGACGAGAGATTCCACCAGCTGGAGGATAACAGATCACAACCAAAGTTTTATGGATTTTAGTAGGCTCCTGCATCCCTTGAAAATTATGCCAAATTGTAAAATTGTGTGGATACGTTTACCTAGAGTTTTGTCAGTCCTTGAATTTAGTAAATGACTCTTAAATTTAAAATGAATGACTGACTATTCTAGGCAATGTCTTACTGAGCTGTGTATGTAATTGTACTCACACATACACACAGAGAGAAAACAGCAGGAGTGGGGCATTCAATTGATCTGTTCCCAAAACTTTAACATCATTGGCACTTGTCTTGACACTTCCATTGGCCTCTCACTTTCAGGGAGTACACAGAAGACCTGAGAACCAATATGTAAAACAAAGATTATAAATATCTAACCAAAATTGAAGAATTTAACCACATAGTGTGTTTCAAGTATAAGAAATTAAAGATTCTCTCCAAATCTATGTTTCTGTGATCTGTGACGTTTTAGAATATTAACTAAAATTATGCTGTGTAACTGAATGGCTTATTTTGGCTATCTTGGTATGCAACAGAACAATTTTATATTTACAAATTATCCATAAAGGTTTACATAGTAAATAATGAATAAGTTGACTTTTTAAAAACTTAATTACTGTAGACTTCCAGGATGGGTGTGTTTTCTGGGTTATTGAGAAATATGTATGATATAGATGCTTGAAGTAAATTTTGGAATTACCATTTTGCAGTTTAAAAATAAATTTAAGGTTGGTTATCATAACAGACAAAATAACAACTTGGCAAAGAGGCCTGTGTCTCAGGACGAGAAACTTATGATTTAATTATGTTACGTTGGAAGAGGGAATTAAAGGACAAATGAAGTGAAGCTTGATAATCAGTTAACCTTCAAGTAAAGAGATTATCTAGATTATGCAGTGAGCTCCCTGCAATCATGAGGATTTTATTATAAGAGAGAAAAAGAAGAGGTATCAGAGACAGAGAGGGATTTGAAGATGCTAGGCTGATAGTTTTGAAACTGTAGAAAGGGAAAATAAGGAACGCTGTTGACTTACAGAAGTTGGAAAAGGCTATGAAGTGGACTGTCCCTGGTAACCTCTGAAGGAACGATGCTCTATTGACACCTTGATTTTAGCTGAGTGAGACTCTTTTCTAAAGTTCTGATCTCTAGAACCGTAAGATAATAATATGTTATTTTAAGCTTCTAGCTGTATTTTTAAAAGCAGTAATAAGAAACAATACAGTCAAAATAGCTTAAAAGATGTTCACTGCTCAAGTTAAAGTTTCTTAAGAAAGTGTGTTGGGTTAGCGTATTTAAGTTTTGGCCACCACGTTTTTGGAACTCTTTTCGCGTTGGTGCTGTTTTGTGCTTTGAGTATTTCATTTCATTTCACCTCCAAGCCTGTCGTGCCCATTATTACTATTCACTCTTTATGGATAAAGACACTGAGCCTCAGAGAACTGAATTAATTTGCCTGTCTTTGTAAAGTGAAATAGATTTAGCTGAATCTAAAGCATCTTAAGTGTTAAATTATACCTCATCTTCATTAGTGCAAATAGCTAATGTTTGATGTGCACATACTTAAGTAAATTTTTTT
>RJWT010050090.1:0-10902 GCA_004365215.1 Cuniculus paca | reverse complement strand
TCACCACAGTAATAGGAAAGTAACACAGGCAAGATATCTTGGGAAAAATTTCTGATTTTATATCTAGTATCTTGGCACAAAATGCAATTAGATAAATAATTGCTTTTCTAGTTGGATTAATAGCACATTATTGTCCTAACTATAGGACATATTTGAAATCCCTAGGAGGGTCCCAAGTTCCAAGTTGTATTCCCCATGGATGGTATTGATACACATTGATAATGCTTATGAAATTCACATAATACATTGTTGTAATTACTGGCTCTCTCATTTGTACTATGTAACTTTAGGGATATAACCCTAGTTATTTTTATTTCTTTATTTATAAGAAAGGATAACATTGTCTATCTTTCTAGATTTTTATGAAAATACCTAAAGTTGAGAAACGTTTTAGTCAGTATCTTCCATGGAGCTAATGATTGAAAAAGTATAGACACTAAAAAATTAAATAACTAATGATAAAATTGGTAATATTTAGATCCATGGTGAGTTGATTCACATATGTATATCAAATATTTGCTTGCTCAATATTCAGTATAATCATAGTTGCTATGGTAGCTTAAGATAAATATTTGTTCTTGAGGAGGCTATGTAGGAGCTGCTATGGATATGTACTGGAATGATCAGTTCCAGCCCAGTCCAGTAAGGTGTGTCCCTGATCCCATAAGATAGAGTGTCTTGATGGAAGGTAGTTAGCTTTGAATTGTCAGTTTCCATGCCTGGTAAAAATAAGTGCTTGTAGCTTATAAAACATATTTAGGAGTATTATTGATGGATAAATCAAGAAAGATGCACACTTGAAAGGTTAATATTGACATCTTGTATGACATAACTTTATATGTGGCACAACTATTGACCCAACTGTGGTGATGCTCCAGAAGTGCTAGTGTGGGTTGTTTGGGGGAGGAGCAAAAGTGAATGCTCAGAAGGACTCAGGCATTGGATGGAGATGAGATTTGCCTTAAACATATTTATCAATTTTCAATTCAGTCCATAAACTGATATTTGTTTGTCCCTTGCAGTAACAGCAATAATTCTCTGCATCCAAATAGAAATGTTTACTGACTATATGCATTGGGTTAATCATCACACTTCTATTTACCCAGATAAATGGGTCCCCAGGAAGCTTCCAGCTAAGCTGAAAAATGCTTTTGAAAAGAACTATATATTTGCCTTATTCAACTCAAAGAAACTGAGAAAAGCTTCTGGGTGAAGTATCCAGCCTTACTTACGTTCTTTCTGGCTAATAGACAAAAATGAACTTATTATTAGAAAAAAAATCTCCAATGTTTATTCAAATTAAAAAATTTTGTTTCACTATTATTTTGGGGAAAATTCAGTGAATTCCCAACAATTTTCTTGGAGAGAGGGTAAGATTAATACATTCAGCTTGCAATGCTGACCATCCAAATGAGACCTTTCATTTATTTTTCCCACCTAGTACACATTCAGAAAACACTGTAAAGACCAGTGGTAAGAATTGGTTGTTTCATGCATAACTACACAAACAGTAAAAATGCTGTTATATTCAGTTTTCTTTCACTTTTTTTGTTTTGTTTTGTTTTGTTCTATTCGCTTTAAAAATAAAAAAATGCTGTTATATACATCACTCAGGCATATATAAGTGGAGGTGAAAGAGAAATTTAGATTATTTTTGGGTTCTTTAACTGTTTTATTTTGAAAAACTATTTTATTTCTGACTAACAAGAACGTTGCAGAATTGTCCAAAGTCCTACACAAACTTTATTCAGATTCTACTAATGTTAACAATGTAATTATTAAAAGTAGAAAGTTATATAATATACTATTATATTCTCTACACTAAACACTTTATTAAAATTTTATCAATTGGCCCACTTACGTCTATTTCCTGGATCAGGGTCCAGTCCAATATACCACATGGCATTAAGTCGTTTTGTCTCTGTAGTAGTCATTAATCTGAAACAGTTTCTCATAATTTCATATGTTTAAAGAGCACTGGCCAATTATTCTATAGAATGACTTACGCTTGAATTTGTCTGATATTTCTTTATGATTAATTGAAAGTTTGCATTTTTGATAAGAATAAAGCAAAAGCTCTTATGTCTTTCACAGTGCATAATTTCAAAGCTTTAAATCTTTACTGATACTTATTGCTCAACTTGTCCTGTGGCTAGTAATGATAACTTTGACTACTTTTTTAAGGTGTTGGGGAGCGTTATCTCTATGCTTTTTTCTTTATATATTATGAGATGTTAGCTTGAGACTATATGAAAATTCCGTTTGTCATCACAATCTTGATCCAACTCCCATTTTCAGCATCTACTGAGAATACTTACCTGAAATGATCATTAATGTGATTTTATATTTCTATCATTTTCCTGTGTTTACTTCTTAGAATATGAGAGAGAGCATTTCCTTTTCCCCTTATCTCAATTTATTCAATTAATTGTAATAGTGTGGATTGATTTATTTTAACCTCTAAATTATAAACCAGTTTCTGGTTTATCTATTCTATGTTTCCTGTTCCTATAACATTTATTTTAGTATTTTCTCTTATGCAAAATGTAACATAACATAGAAACATTTTGGATTCAAATCCTTGATACAAATCTTTAGAGTTTGCTACTGTGTACAGTATGAGGAATGGATCTAAGGTAATCATATTAAACTGACTGCTCAGTTGTCCCAGAAGCACTTATTAGAAAGTCCACCTTGCTTTAAGGTAACTCTCCTTGTCTTGAGGTATCTTTATCAAACACTGTTTATATGGTCTTGGGTCTATTTTGTTATTCATTCTAGTCCACTGGTATTACAAGTATGTGCTGTCAAGCCAGGCTTACATGTTTTCTTAATGCCATAAAATATTTGATTTCATTAGATAATATTTTAACTCTTTTGCATCAATATTTGTAAGTTGTATTGTTGTGTAATTTATTCGTATTGCTTTTATTGTGAATATAAATGTTATATTTGTATCATAAAAGTAAGACATTTTACTTCGTTTTCAATGTTCTGGAACAACATACAGAAGGTTGGATAGTTTGCCTGTGATACTGTTGTGCTGTCTATGATGCCATTTGGTTGTCTGGTCTGGTTCTTCTCTTGTGAGGTAGTTATTGACATTTTTCTATTTATTCTATGGAAATTCACTGTTTAACTATTCTGTCCCTAAGAGTATCAATTTTGTTAGCTATTTCCCTAGGAAATTTTCCATTTTATCTAATCTTTGAACTTGTTTAGAAAGATCTTGCTTTTTTTCCTCTTGATTAAGCTAATGTTTGTATATTTTGTCATTTTTTCTATAAAAATAGAATCTTAATCAGCTAGTTAGATGTACTAGTTCTTTTTCATAATGTTATCTTCTCTTTTCATATTTAAGAATTCCTTATAAATTATTTTTGCTTATCTTGAATTCATTTGTGTTTATTTTTTCATTTAATTCCTCTTTCGACAAGTCTTTTTCATAAATGAGTCTTTTAATTTATCAGGTACTTCATTAACAATATTTTCTTCTCATTAGTATTTTATTAACATGCGTTTTCTTTTCTTTTTTTCTGGGTGGGTTACTCTATTAACACTTTTTCATTTAAATATATTTATATCAGAGATCGTTGGCCATAGTACTGCTAATTTATGGAAATTATTGATGCTTTCTTTGTAGTATGCATCCATGCAAATGATCCATCTGCCTTTGAAAAAGTGCAATCTTTAACTAGAAAATTGTGTATTAATTTCCTAGTGCTTATGTAACAAGATACCATAATCTGAGTGATTTTAAACAATAGAAATGAATTGACGCATTGTTCCAGAGAACAAAAGTTGGGGATCAAGGTGTTGGCAAGGACATGCTCTCCCTGGAATCTGTAGGGGAGAATGTTTCCTTGTCCCTTCTTGCTTCTGATATTTGCTGATGATCCTTGGCAGTTCTGAGCCAGCACACGAGTCACCCTCCATCGTCATGAGACCAGCACAAGTCATGTCTCCATCATCACGTAACCATCTTCTGTGTGTCTGTCTTTGTGTCTCTTCATGTAAGGACACTAGTTATAATGAGTCAGTCATAATTGAGGGAAGATCTGCTCTACTCCTGTATAACCTCATCTGAATTAATTCTATCTGCAATCATCCTATTTATAAGTATGATCACATTCTGAGGTATAGGTGGTTAGGACTTTCATATATTTTGGGGAGATACAATTCAACTCATAACAGGGTATAAATTCAATATATATTCATAAGAAACACCTTATTTATTATGCAATTTAGGACTTTATTTTGCACTTGATAATTCTTCTACAGATATTCAACAGTAAGTCCCTCACTTACAAATGAGATCTGTTCCAGGAGAATTGTTTGTAAGTCAGATTCATTCATATACTGAAAGTGAATCTCATACAGGACACTTGTGAAAGCTTGCAACTCACATGGTCATAAGTTGTGGACTTAGTGTATATTAAATATACTATTATTAGACTATTTCCTTGTACCTCTTATAGATCTTAGTTCTTCAAACTGCTTATTATATATTTGGAGTAATACATCTTTAGCATATCTTTATTGAGAATTGTATCTTTTAGCCTTTTAAACTTCTCTTTATTTGTTTTTAGGTTGCATTCTATTTTGTCTACTATAACGATGCATTGTTTTTACTTACATTCTTTTTAATGAGAAATTCCAGAATTGTCTAATGTACTATTGTCTCTAAATGCCTTTTGTTTAAAAATTTCCAATAAAACTGTCTTTTGTATTCAACGTATACTTCACTCTTATTTTGGGTAACTTTAAAATATTTTTATTTTGTTAAGGGATGAAAGCCTATTCTAACTTATCTAATGTTGCTATATGTTTATTTTCTTTGTTATTTCTTATTTTATTTTGTTTTGTTGGGACAGAATCTCACTTTATAATTCAGTCTGGCCTTGAACTCACTATATAGCCCAGGCTGGCCTAAAACTCAAAGTAATCTTCCTATTTCATCCTCCCAAGTCGTGGGATTACAGATGTGTGCCGCCGTGCCCAGTTGCAGTATGTTCAGTTTCAATTCAATCATATTTTATAACTGTTTATATTCTATTTGCTATTTTTTAAATTTGATGTATAGTTCTGAATGTTTCATTTTGTTTTTCTTTCATTTTTTTAAATATTAATTTATTGTTCAGATGGTAACCTTTGTACTTATTTCTTCTTAAATATCCTTCATCCCATATTTCTCTAACCTTTTATCATGGATCTCTCTGTTTTTCATAGTAGTCTTTCACTTCTAACCACTGCCTCTAAAATGAGCTTATTTTCTTTTTAATTTTTTGGACTGTCAGGTTGATCTGAAAGGCTTATAATAGGAATGTGAAAACTTTGCTCTCTGGGATTTGATTTTTTTCTCTTTTTGAAATTGCAATTACTTTGAAATTTGGGCATTCTCTGTGTTCTGTTTATGCTGAGGGTATGGTTTTTAAATATATATATAAGTGTAGACTTATACAAAGGGGAAAAAAAGGTGTTTTGCCAGAAAAAGGATTTCTTGTTATACTAGTGTAGGCTTGCCCTTGATTAATTGCTTTTGGACTCTTTCCTAATGACTCTTTGTATTATTTACCCAAAAAAATCTCATTTTCAAAGTACATCTTCACTGTGTGAAGATATTTTTTAAGTTTGAATGTTTGATAGCTTCTACAAGTCATTTCAAAGCCTTGTGTATGTAGATGTTTGTGTGTGTGCATATTGCACACATGCATGCATATTTCAGAAATAAATGATCGATACAAATATAACACATAAAACATTTCACTCCTCCCTACCTCAGCTATTCATTCCACATACCATATTCTTTCATTTGTTGAAGGAACAACAGTCTTGTTCCTTCAGAATTTTGATTTCTAATATTCTGCTAAGAGACCTTGCTATCATTTTCAGTCTTGCCTCAATAGTTCCTTAGCTCTCTGATCTCATGAAAACTTCAGCACAATCTGATCCTTATCTCATGATTGCTGATTTCTCTGTCTTTCCAATCTCCCCTCAAGTAGGTAACAATAATCCTGTATTACTACAAACAAATGCTTGTAATCGCAAAAGCTCAAAGTGTCAGGCAGGAAACATAAACGAGTAAAACAGGCAAAAATGGAACTGCAAGAATTTATACAGAAGAGATAAACCAAATTGTGTATGCATCATCTAAAAGCATTCAAATTCATAGTTTTAATACAATGAGGGACCCAAAAAAGTCTATCTGTAAGCTAAATGCATCCTTTCTCCTTTCACTTTATTTACCTTATTTCCATTTATTGTTAACTCTTAAAACTTCAAATTTTGTTGCACTCGCAGTTTGTCCAATGTCTGCATTCAAATTGCTTTCCATTGCAGTAGAAGAAAAAAATCATGCAAGCAGGTCATTATGGTATATACCTGAAGTGGCCCCAAAACCTCTCATGTTTGGAGGTGGGCCCTGTCAGATGGGAAGGAAGAGTATATATTTTCACTACCTCACTTCTCTGATTTGTTGCTGCCATGTGGTAAAGAGCATTCCTTTACCATGTCATTCTGCTGTGTTACTTCTGCCTTGGAGCTGGCTGACCAAGGACTGAATCAACTGAATCTGTAAGCTAAAATAAACCTCTCCTCCTTTAAATTGAAAATAGTGGGCTTTTTGTCCCAGCAACTGAAAAGTGACTAACACACAAGTAGATGTGTTTCACTCTCATTCACACTCCTGTGGGTATTTACATAGACTAGTCATCTTTTCATACTTCCACGAATGCTTTCTATTCTTCCCTCAGATATGACAATTTCATTTATCTCTTCATATACATTCTTGGAATTCTCACAGCTGCAATAATGGAATTCCCAACAAAAATGTCTTCAACTTATAAGACACCTATCTGCTCTATAGCTTAATTACATGTTATTCTTTTTACTTCTTTAAAAGTCATATACTATCTACAATCATTCTTAGTTTGATTTAACGCTTTCCTTTTTACCTAAAATATAAACTCCATGAAGCAAAGGCCACCTGTCTCCTATTCTTCCAGGTGGTTCTTGGAATGATAGCCTTGGCAATATGCTAGGAACACAGTACATATTTGTTAAATGAAGACATTAATCAGGATAAAGAAACAACATGTTTGAAGTTCTAAGAAATCCAGGATAAAGGACTGTTGCAGGTAAGGTCTAAAACAAGATCTGGCAAGCTTTTTTCCATAAAGTGCCAAATAATAAACATTTTCATTTTTGCAGACTCTGTGGCCTTTGTAATAACTGTTTAATTCTGTCATTGTGGCATGAAAGCAGCCACAGACATACCCAACACATGGAAGTAGTTAGATTTGTACCACAGTCATGGTTTAGGGCATGAATAAAGTCTTTACAAACCCTAAAGCCCTGGGCCAGTGTTGCTGTTTGTGGGTTCTCAACAAGTCATTCAGGCATGTATACATTCACATCTGTGCCATCTACTGAAAAGCATCACTTCGGAGTGATTGAAAGTGTGGACTCTAGAGTCGTATTTCCCATTTCAAATCCTGGTCTGCCACTTATGCGCTCCATGACCATGGCAAGTCACCACCCTCTTTGCATTTCAGTTTCTTTATCACTAACAGAAAGATAATAGCAGTATCTATTCCACAGAAATGAACGAAATAATCTTTATGAAATGCTTAGAACAGAATTTGGAATATAGTAAGTGCCACAAGTATGTGAGGTAGAAATGTTGAATAGATTCTCACTCAGCACCTTGCTTCTATTACCTCATTCCTTCTCACAACACCCTAATGTTGCTCTGCAATAATAGTAATAAACCCATTTCAAAGACATAGAAATAAGACTCCAAGAAATTATGTACAAATGATTTCTATCATCACCCAGTTGGTAAGTGATAGTATGAGGGCCAGATAACTATACTGAGATAAAAACCTTCACAAAGAAAGTATCATGTAATTCTCTTATCCAATATCTACACAAATAAAAATAATCAGCACAGATTAGCCTCTACCCTGTTTTCAAAACATGGCCAAATAGTCTTTGACATTCTTCCCATTCTTCCTCTTGAATCTAGGTGGATTTCGAGGATGCTTCATCCATCAGAGTATGATGAAAGAGGCACTATGTGACTCCAAGGTTAACCCATAAAAGCACATTCAGATTTTACCTTTATTATTGGAATACATCCTTTTAGAATCGGTTCTATCATATAAAAAGTCAAGATACCCCAAAGTTACCATATTATAAGGAAGCTCAAGCTATGAGGAGAGGTCAGGGGTAAATGTTTAAGTCAATGGTCTCATCTGAACCTATTCTTGGAGTCATCCAAGCCTAGAGACCAGACAAGTGAGTAACCCACAGCCACTTAACTCCTCCCAGCTGATGAGGCCCCAGATTCCACTGAGAAGATTAAGCACAGTGTCAGATATGATCTGAGATCCTAAACCACAAGATCCATGAAAATAATAAAATGACTGATATTTTATACAATTGAGTTTTCAGTGGTTTGTTAGCACAGATGAACAGAACAACTCCTTTCTAGATCTTTCTAAGCTACAGTTATAATTAAAATTATCGGTGTTGTTCTGCCTCCATTCCGCAACATCCTTACTTTCTTGTTACCTCAACAATCTTTCAAATCACCCAGCATTAGAAAGATCTGGGATTTGAACTCAGAAATTACTGTTGACCTCCATCCACTCTCTACTAGGTGATTGTAAGCAAATCATTTCATTTCTTTGCGTCAGTTTCTTTTTTAAAACTGGTGGGTAAAGCCTACTTTGCAGTATTGCCATGAGAATCAAAAATACCTTGAGTGCAAAACTACTTTAATGGAATCTAGACTTCAGACCTTCCACAAGAGATTGAAGCAGAGAGCAGTTCTAATCTCCCTTGAGTTCCAGCCTTGCAAAAAATTGTGTTTGCCCAAACAAATCAATAGAGTTGATGCTGCAATGTTTGGAGGAGCAAGCACACAGCTCATCACACACTGGGGGGCTTCAAAAGGGTCTGTGTGTCCATGTGTGTGTGCACGTGGTTGTAATTTAATAGTGGGCCAGCCTGGTGATTTTGAAATAACTCAAGTGTCTGCAATGAAAGCGGGTGACAGTACTTGCAACGAAGGCCATGAAAACCAAGTACATTGCAAATCATTCCATGGTACTGTCGAGGGAATCATAGTCACCATATATATTTTCTTAAATGCACTTTCCCAGCAAACCTTTCATAAAATTCATGACTGTGGCTGACCTTTGCTACATCCTTGTTTCCTCAGCTTCTCCCTCCCCCTTCAAATATAACCCTTGCTTGCAAAGGCACTTGTAGCAACGCTGTTGATTGGCTGGTGGATAGCTATGCCAAAACCCTTCTCCCTTTCTGTTTCTTTCTATAGAGTTCAAAAAACCGGTGCTTGCCATTCCAGCATCCCATGCAGCTAGGCGTGGCCAGTGTCTGTGAGGAATAAGCAAAAATCTTTAGGAGAGGTCTGTTGTAAAATACCTCTGTTCTGCTATAAGGACACACAATGCCAGCACATCTTTTCCAGCTTACTTTTTCTAGGCCCTTCAGTGCCTAATGGGTGCTGTTGTAGCAGCTATCTTGGGACAAGGGAAACTCCAGAAGCCATGTGTTCTCTAACATCTTCAGCACAGCCACCTCTAGCTCTGTGTACGAAAGTGATTATTGGTATCGGCCACATGGCTGCATTTTCTATTGCCAATGCAGAGAATCCTAACTGATGTACCGTTGCAGAAAGTAGTGTGTGCTGTGAGCTATTGAACTCTTCTAAGTGAGCAGGTGAGTTTTATTTCCCTGACCTTTATGAGGATGGTAGAACAGAAAGCCTTGAATGTAGATGCCCTTGGTGCCAATGGAAGGCTCCCTCTGTCTCACTTGGGGTGACTGAACAACACCTTATACACACTCTGCCCACTTCTCCCTAGACCTCTGTCATTCTGCTGCTGTGGGGCCTAATACTCCACCACAGCCTCCTCAATTGTCATCTTCTCCGTGGCAGTGCCTTCCCACCTGCTCTCCATGCTACCACCATACAGGTTTGCCTCAAAGCAAATATCCATCCATATTGTAGTGCAAGCAGCATTCCAGCACTCACTGCTGAAATTCAGATCTTCCCTGTGCTGAGTGAGATTTGGCCTCTGCCTCCCCTTTGCTTTTCCTATAACCAGTTCTTTTGTTTTGACATTTCTCTACAATTTCTCAAGCTCCTCATCTGCTCAGCTTCAGGTATCCTGGACCACAGAATCTCTTCTCACCCTCCACTTCCTCTGCTGGATTTTTTCCCTGTCACTTAGCTCAGACTTCTCTGATTTTGGTGTTGCACATATGTGCATATTCACCACTCTGTATTTGTTGCTTCTAGCATGGACTTGAATGTGTCTCGCTCACTCTTGTAATATCAGTGCCCAGAAAGGTGCCTGGCATGGGGCACTGGGTGGGAGGAAGAAGGAAAGAGAGGAAAATTCTGATCAAGACCCACACATGCCATTGTGGCAGAGGGAGTCTCTGCCCTAAACTGTAGTTGACTGAACGCAGCACACCTGATGCCAGCCAGATGCAAGGGAGGGTGGCTTGTTGGTCACACGTACTCACAGTCGGGAGGAGTGGACATCACAGGCCATGCACGATCAGAAAGTCTCACAGAGAGCACTCAAAAGCAGAGGGAACCAGAAGAAGTTGCAGGATGCAGGCTTTGCAGTGACACAAGGGTGCAGTGACCCTTGGTTTACCTGAGAGGGTGTGATTGGCTGATTTGAATAATCTTGCAGGCTGGCAGGAGGGGAAACAGTCAGGAATTTGGTTCTCATCAGATAGGGTGCAGCTGGTCCAGCTGATAGAGATGTAGCCAGGTGGGGAGACTTCTCGGGGAAGGGAACATACGCAGCAACAATGGGGAAATTCACAGTAAGATCTTGGAGGCCCTCTGGCTCAAAG
>RJWT010050089.1:0-10903 GCA_004365215.1 Cuniculus paca | reverse complement strand
GCATCAAAAGTGAGGGGAGGCTGCCCATGCCTGGAGAAAAGCTCTGGGGGGAGCTACACATCTGTGCAGTGGGGACTCTCACTGAGTTTTCACCCATTCGTCCAAGCATCCTTGCTAAGCACCTGCTGAGTGCCAGGCTCTGGATTAGGTGCTAGAGAGAAAGTAGACACTAACTCTACGGAATCTTCCGTGAAGTATCCCACAACACCCTGCCATCTCCTGGAATGGGTTTTCTGTTGGAGAAAGTAAAGAAATGCACAGCGACTCTCCAAGACTGGCAGAGGGTGAGAACACAGGCGGCTGCCAACTGGGATAGCCACACCTGTGTTACTCACATTTCAGAAGGGCATCTGTAAAGGAAAAACCCAGCATGTTGGCTCTTACTCATCATAGTAACTGACTCCATGGCCAAGTGTAGGAAGAACATGCCTAGTTGCTTAGGAATGTGGAGGGCAGGGAATCATTTGCCTTTACCCTTCTCAATGTGTTTTGATGGATTCTGTTTGGCTAGCGCTTGCTTTCACTTCAACCGGAACAGTCTGTAGAGCTGAAGTCTCCCAAAGAGCTGTTTTCAAAGGAGATATCTCGACAAGCTGGGGTGTGAGTATGAGTTGTAGAAATACAATAATTTGTTACTAATCGTGATCCTCCAAATACCTGTAAATGAAGTCACTGTTATTTTTTAAATGAATAATGTGAAAACATGGATACTTAAAAAAGGAGCCCCCCATCTCAGTTTTTTTCCATTGCTGTGACATATGTGACAGTTGATGTTTATGTTTACACTCATGACCCACCAGACATTCTTAGTTTGGCAGTGGTAACTGTACTCCTTTCGGTCCCATTCAAAAGGAAATGAAAGGGCTGGGGTGTAGCTCAGTGGCAGAGCGTGTGCTTAACGTAGGTGAGACCTTGGGTGCTATGCTCAGCACCAAGAAGTTAAAAAAAACAAAAAGGAGATGAAAATGAATGAGAAAAATGTTGTTGTAAGTAGTATTATTCCTCAAGGCTTTGTGGGCTCAGTGGAAAGTGAAAGATTGATTGATAATGTCTGCACTGAATAAAGGAGGGGCATGGCAATGTATTGCAGGAATTTGCTGTTGCTGAGTAAATTAGTTTTTGAGCTCCCTGGTGGTGTTGCTCTTTAGTTTGCTTTATGCTGTAGTCACCTAGGTTGTATCTTATATGGCTCTGATTTACTTGTTATCCAGCCCAGCCAGGTCTTGTACTGAAGGAGCTCAGTAGACATTAGAATTCAATTTACATTGTATTGCATTTAGATGAGTACTCCTAACCTGTGTGACCTTTTAATGGTTATTGGATGGTTCATGAGAGTGACATCCATGTCAACCTGTGTCCATAGAACACTCCATATACAGAGTTGCATAAAATATTTTTCTCAGTTGTACTAATAAAATAGAATACATTTTGATGAATAGTAAAACTACATTTGACCAGAAATTTCTGGAATTCTAGTGTTCTTGATCTTTTTTTCTCCCAGAGTCAGTGATTTCAGGAAACCATCAGACATTCATGTCTGCTTCCCTCACTTGGTAGACAAACTGGAAGCTGTGGAAGCATCTCGTTGTCCTCATTCTGAGGTCATTGGGATATAGAATTTTCAGACTGAAACTATGCTCATTCAAGGCAGCCACTAGAAGCTTCTCTAGGAAAAAAAAATAGAAGAACTCAGGATCTCAGAATGTTTTGTCTTTACTAATCTCTTCATGAAGTTAAAGAAAATAAAAGTGCAGTGATTGAGGATTATGGCGAGGCAGGGACAGATGATTCTAGGCTGTTCCATTCTGGATAAGAGATTAGAATCCTGAAACTATTGATTTGATATAATTTATACTTCCTTGGCTTTCAGGTACTAAGTTTTGAGGAAACATCACTTCTCTGTTCTGGTTCCTAAAGGCTTCATTCCCTTAGTATTTGAAAATGGTAAACAGACAGCCCATTTTCTCAGTAAACTCACCTCCAGGTTGAAGAATCCTGTAATGCAAGCAATATGTAAAAATAATTACAATAGAGAGATGTTTGAATGAAACTCTCCCTTCAAGAGGTAGCATAATGTAGGGTAGGTGTCAAAAGTGTGGCATTTGGAGCTAGATTACCTAGGTTCAAATTCCAGCTCTAACATTTACAAGCTGTGACCTTGGGAAAGTTTTAATCATCTGCACTTTACTTTCTTCATCTGTAAGAAAAGACAACATTTCTTTCCTCATCTGTAAAGCAGGGCAGAGTGCTGTATATTCTGGTGTAGGACAAGGTGCCTGGGGTGCCATTACAAGGCATGGCTAGGACACTGTCACCTGGTGTGAAGTCATTAAACTCACCTTTCTGTTGACCTCTCCCAATCAACCAATTCCAATCAGCAGTTACAATGACTTTCTCTCTGAGAAATTGGTTGGCAAATGTTCATGCAAAGCTTGACTTTGTATCACTGTTATTTAATTATGTATCAGTGAGCTCTGGTTTTCCCCATGTATCCACTTAGAGAAGGTCAGGTCTCATGTACACATGGCCTTCTGAGTCACACAATCCATACATATGTACTCTCTGATGACAATCCTAAGTCTTAATGTCAGTTAGTTTTCTAATGGCTCAAAATGCATTTCTTTTAGGGGAAAACATGTTGTGGACCTGAGGTCCCTTCCTTGAGGCAGGGTGAACCTGAAGGCCACTCCGGCATGAGATCTGGTGTCAGCAAGAGGCTGGAACCCAGTTCAGAGCGACCACAAAACAATGTGACCAAGGGGCAAGTGAAAAGTGGAGCTAAAGAAGGAAACCAGAAGTCAGCTTGGTGGAAACAGTATTGGCCCACAGGTCAGAGAGGCAGGAAACAGGTCTAGGGCCATGACCTCAAACAATCAGGAGCAGGTGGAGAAGGGAAGTGGCCAGCAGAGGGGCTGAGGCAAGTATTTTCAGGATGCAGATGGGAACAGAGGGGAAGCCAAGGGCCTTTCCAGTAAGTAACCAACCATGAGTTGTAGAAATGATTCCTTTAGCTTAGAGACTTTTGCAAATGAACTTCCTAAGCTCTTATAAGGCATGGTATTATTTCGGGTTTTGGTTTTGGTTTTTTTGGTTTTTTTTTTTGTTGTTGTTGTTGGTCTTTTTGAGACAGGGTCTCACTATGCAGTTCAGGCTGGTCGTGAGCTCACTGTATAGCCTACGCTGGTCTCAAACTTGCAACAATCCTCCTGCCCCAGCCTCCCAACTGCTAGGATTACAGGCATGCACCCGTATTTGTACCATTTTGTTATCCAGTGAGCTGTCTTGGGACATTATACTCAAATACCTTCCCTTCTCTAAGCGTCAATAGCTCAACTGACGATGCCTCTGGGACGAGACTCCTTTAAAATGAAGTTACGCTCATAAGTTACAGGGACATCACTGGGGAGCATTGTATGGCTGAATGACCAGTTTGCCACACATCACAAGGGTTCAGCTATGCAAAGCTGAAAGTGGACAGGTTGACCTCATGCCCAGATCTTCATCAAGTCCTTCTCTTTTCCTTCCTGTGGTCAGCTTCAGCCTGCCTTCCTGCCATTATGACTAGTAATTATAATAGCCACACCCATATACTGAACCTATGTGTTAATATGTGTTAATATCCACATATATAAGATGATTTAATCCTTGCAGCAATTCCAAGTGTAGGTGTTATTACTATTCCCATGTCGTGGATGAAGAAACTGGGCTTAACAAATTAAGTAACTTGCCCAAGGTCACTTAATAAGGTCAACACGGCAGACTTGGGATGAAATCCAAATCTGTTTGACATCAAAGCCCAGACTTTACAGCACCCTGCTAAGGTTCTAATAAGAATGAATTACAGTTACCGATGAACCAGGTATGCTCAATGAATGTAAATTTAGGCAAGATGTTATCTACTGTCAGGATTTACACATTAACATGCTTTATCTTCACATGTGGAACAGAAGTCTGGGCCCCAAATGCAAAGGATGGGAGAGGACAGGGAGATGGGGTAAACTGTCTTTAAGACCGAGTGTGCTCCAGTCCTCTTACTCCCTTCGCGTGACCCAGTATGTGATTTAGAAAGGTCAGTCAGCTCAGCCCGCCTCCTCTAGAGATATCAGAGACGGACCTGCCCCGACTGCCTGGGACCCTTGCCAAACCTATTTTCAGATCCTGCACACGTATTTGGCCAGCTTTCTTATCACCTTGCCCTGTGACCTGGAACTTGATGACCACACAACCATGTGCTTGGGGCCTTTCCTCTGCTACCCAGCCTCCCTTCATTCCCCTTCACCTTTCCCCTTCTTCCTGTCTTGTTCCTTCCTCTGGCTCGTGTGATGCAGCTCAGAACAGCAAACACTTTGATTATGTTGACTGTCCGTTCAGGTCTCTTTTCCTCATGTTTCAGAATTTCTGTGCATCACAATCTTTTGTTCGCGTTGCAAAGTGCATGCTTAAGTCACTTGTATTTTTTCTGTCTCTGATAATGATATTTGTGACGTCAGCGCATGTGACTAGAATTCGTGTTGTGTTCTTTGTCTGCACTATCGAATTCTTGCCTAAGCCCTCCCTCTCACCTTCTCTCAAGCTTTGTACTCATAGCATTTGCTACATTTTCCAGAACCTTCCAGGCACTCCCCTGTGAGCATAATTCTATTTTCTCTTGATACCCTTCTTACCTCTCAATCCCATTTCTGCAGCCTTGGCGATTGTCCCTCAAAATTGGCTCCAAATGTGTCTCCTTTGATTTATTCATCTTTCAGGAGAAAGGTCATCAGCCCTGAAACCCGATGCTGCCATAGACAGGTCTCCTTTCCAGGATAGGCTGCTGGCTGACTTGTCAGCTAGGAATGACCATAAAATGCTGATTGCAGCCCACACCCCATCACTCTCCTCACACTGAGAAAGGTCTGTGGGCCACATTGAGGCAGAGAAGTGGCTGGCTGTCTTCTTACCTTCTCTCCCCACTCTCTGAGAGAATGAGGAAAGGAGCCAGTATGGTCCCGTGATCCTGGCAGGGCCCAAGGATGGAACAAAGAAAATTATCTTCACAATATACCATAAGTCTCTGTGAAATGCATGTCATCATTTCCATGGTTTTGATAAGTGTGAGATGTGTTGAAATTAGAGATCATAAATTTGGGAGCTGAGGGGAGATGACTTAAATTTAATAGAACAAACTGTTACATAAAATCTGTCTTATTAAAGTTAATTAAAGGAAGTGGAAATGGTCATCTATCAACAGAATCTAGGCCTCTGAGGAACAGTTTAGAATACAAATCCACTCGTCGATACACATGGGTATTCTATGTGGAGATATATAGTGTGTGCCCGTATTTAAGTACAACATCTTTGGATTTGAATTATAAGACCCAAAGAGATTGTGTCCTGATTTGAGAATGTATTCATATAAAGAACATTATCGTAGTATAGAATCAAATGGTATTTCATTGCATGGTTAATGTATGCTATATTGTAAAGAATGAAATTTTATAAAATGTTTCCTGTGTCAAAATAACTGGTACAGGAACACACAGTATGTTTGTTTTCTCCTGTTATGTGTTCTAGCCTCCCTTGTACAATCAGTGCAGGATATATACAAGGTTTCTATCTAAAAACATTAAGGATGGGCTGAAGATGTAGCTTGGTGGTACAGCACTTGGCTGGCATACTCAAGGTCCTGGGCTTTATTCCCAGTACTTAAGAAGAAGGAGAAGGCGAAGGCAAACAAGGAGGAGGCGGAGGAGGGGAAGGGGAAGGGGAAGAGGAAGAGGAAGAGGAAAAAAAAAGAAACTAGTATGGATTTGTAAGAACTGCAACCATTAGTCCAAGACATGGATAGGACTCCTTGGCATAGTTTCTGCTCTTTGAGGGCTGAGCCCCTGAGGTGCACGAGCCCAAGGAATGATAAAAGATGAAAAGAAATGGGAAAATGAAATTTTTGAACTGTGTTGCCTAAGCCCAAAAGATGGCCTTTGAACCCTACAAAAAAGTTTGCAAATAAAATCACTGTACATGCCGGGCGTGGTGGCTCACGCCTATAATCCCAGCACTCGGGAGGCTGAGACAGGCGGATCATTGTGAGTTCGAGACCAGCCTGGGCTACAAAGTGAGCTCAAGCCCAGCCTGAACAGCATAGTGAGACCCTGTCTCAAAAACACCAGGGCTGGGGATCTAGCTCAGCGGTCTAAGCGCCTGCCCGGCAAGCGCAAGATCGTGAGTTCAATCCCTAGTGCCGCAAAAAATAAATAAATAAGTAAATAAATAAAATCACTGTATTCCCTGAACTGTTAGGAAGATGTCAGGGAAACTGTGGTTGGTTTAGGGTTCATGTGATCAGAATGGGAAGCTTTTAGCCTTAAAGGCAGCGTCTTGAATCTTGCAAGGGCGTAGCAGTGCCTGCAGGTGTCCTGGATTTTAGCCTTTTGGGTTCCAGCTCTGTTCTTACACACCGGTGCGGTGATAGCGCAAACCACAACAACTAGTTTAGGAAGCCATTTGGCAATTTGAAGTAGGTGTCATAATACTTTTCACACCCTTTGACACACAGAGTAGTTTTCTGAGAATTTATCCTAAGGGAATGGGGAAAGAAAAAAACCACACAAATCCACAATGATTTCCATGGCATTTTAATTTTCAAAAACACAATCTTGGCCATGAACTGAAACATCTAACAGTAAGAGACTGGTTAAACAAATGAGATACAACTACTGTATGAAATATGGTGCAGTCATGAAATTCAGCCTGACGTGGTGGTGCATACCTGTAATCACAGGTCTCTGGGAGGCTGAGGCAGGAGGATGACAAATTTGAGCCAGTTTGGGTAGCTTAGCAACTTAGTGAGATCCTTCCTCAAAATTAAAAATAATAGCCATTCTTTCTAGAGTAAAATGGTTGTTTTAATTTGCCTTTCTCTAATGAAATAAAATAACAACCAATACTGGTGAGGCTGCAGGGAAAAGTGAACCCTTCTACCTTGTAGGTAGGAATGTAAACTAGTACAGCCACTCCGGAAATCAGTATTCCTCAAAAAACTAAAAACAGAAATTCTATTCAACCCAGATATTCCTATTCTAGGTATCTTCTCCAAAGAATTAAATAGATCATATTATAGTGATACATGCCTACCCATGTTTCTAGAAGCACAGTTCTTAATAGCTAAGTCTTGGAAGTTGCCTAGATGTTCCTTGACAAATGGACGAATAAAGAAAATATGGTATTTAATCACAATGGAGTACTACTGTGCCATAAAGATGTATAAATCTGAGTGACTTGTCAGAAAATAGATGTACTAGGGCCGGGGATCTAGCTCAGCGGCCTAAGCGCCTGCCTGGCAAACGCAAGGTCGTAAGTTCAATCCCCGGTGCCGCAAAAAAAAAAAAAAAGAAAGAAAATAGATGTACTTTGAGACAATAATGTTAAGTGAAATAAATCAGACCCACAAGCTTAAATACTGTATGGTTTCTCCTGTATGAGAACTCCACAAGTATAAATAGATATAAAGGGAAACAGGGATATAGAACTTTTGCAAAAGGGAAGGGGGGGGAATTTAAAAAATAATTAAAATGTGTTACTTGCATTTACCAACTCCCCACAATGAAGGTAATCATTATGCACTGCAAACGTACCAATAAAAATAAATAGAAAATAGAAAAAAGGGAGATGTAGCTCAGTGCAAAGGCCCTGGATTCAATCCCCAGTACTGAAAAATGAAAGAAAGAAAATGAAAATAGAAGGTTTCACGTAACACCCAAAACAAAACTTAAGCTATAGGTTGGTTTTTGATCTCAGAATTCACTCTTCTGGGTGATGCTAGAGTGAAACACTGCAAACCAAATTTCTTGGCTCACTGGCTCACTATTAGACTAGGCTATTGGGAGCCTGGGGCGGAGGGTGACCCAAGACAGGAGAGGCGAACCGGCACCCACCCCCTCTGTCTGCTTCCTGTCTGGTCACTGCACTGTGGCCCTTCACTCTGGACAGTGCAGCTGTTGAGTTTAGAGCTGGCATCAGCATAAGCCCTGGCAAGGTCCTTCCCAAAGGTCGGGGTCCAGGTCTGCAGCAATCCCTCCCCATCTAGGTCCTAGGTTCTGATTGCCCCAACTTTGATCCCTCCTCCGAGAGGTGATAACTACTTCCTGCAGTTATTATGCTTATTTTAGTTCAGGGTTTCTGACTTAGTTACTTTCTTTATTGCTCAGACAAAATAGCTGCCACCCAAAGTCCAAGGATGAAAGGTTTATTGTAGCTCGCAGTTTCTAAAGGTTTCAGTCCATAATCAGCTGACTCCAGGTCACAGTGACGTGACACACAGGGATCTCAGAGGAGAAACAGTTCATGGTGAGCAGAAGGTATCCAAGCAAGCAAGCAAGCAAGGGACAAGACAAGTCTCTTTCTGTCCCTTATATCGTATCCAGGCTACCAGGATTAGGGCAGTGCCAAACAAATCAATAGACTGATTTAGTAATCACCCAGCCTTGATTCTAGCACCCTTAGTCCTAACCTTGCACCATGAATCAGTCACACCCTAGATTCAGCCACCTCTGAAAAATCCCCACCTATGACCACATTAGGCTTTGGTGGGGGCATGTAAACACAAGCCATAACAGTCTCCCTTATTCCCTAATATCTGTTCAACCAATCCTTCTATTCTCTCTGCCAAATAATGAATGTTTTTCTATTTTTCTTTTTAAAAAATTAAAGAAGAAAAAGTGTATATATACCAAATATAATCATATGTAATTATGTAAACAGATGCATAAGAAAAAGCACCAGAAGGAAATTTACGAAAATTCTAATAGGGGTTATACTAGACGCAAAATTAAGCATGTGAGTGATCTCTTCTCTCCCCTCCCCTCTGCTCCCTTTTCCCTCTTCTTTCCTCTTTCTCTCTTCTGGGAATTGAATGACTGAACCCAGGGCCTTACTCATGGCCGGCGAGACTATATCCCCAGCTCCAATCCCTACTTACTATGCCTTTTGATTATGTGCTAACATTACTTTCATTGTAAAAATAGAAATTAGATAGATAGATAGATAGATAGATAGATAGATAGATAATAGATGATAGTTGACAGATAGATTCAATTCAAAGTAAAAGGGTATGTAACCTGAAGAAAGTCTGGTCTCTGAAGCCAAATTCTTATAATCTGGTTAATGAAAAGTGATTGCAGACCTGATCACAATTCCACTAGGGAAACTTTTGAAAGAGAAGAGCAAGACCAGTGACATCGCAGACTTCCAAAAGGGGAAAATGGAACTGTTCAGAAGTAACAACCGAAGGGTGATGAGACTTTCCAGCAAATTCTATAGCAACCTGCTATATAGATGGCTGGAGGATCCCCTGGTTCACAGAGGCCAGACTGTGCCCAATTCACCTCATTTTCTTTTTGCTGGGTTATTATATGAGCTGATCATGAATTCATCTTTTTATTTATCCATCTATACCTCAAACATTTGTTACGTAACTAGCGTGTTCCAGGAACTGTCTTGGCAATGAAGACAGAATGATGAGCTTCTAGTAGGAGAGACAGGTATATGACATTTAAATGCTGCCAACATATGTCATAGAAAACAAATCATTCTAATTTAAGCTTTATATTTTACCCAATAATATGCAAAACAGACATCTGTACCTCATACCTGGGACTCAACGACCCTGCTCCCACCCCTATCCCTGGTAGAGAATGGATTCTGGGAATGCAGAGGGTGAGGACAAGGCAGGGATTGACATGGGAGGGATGGTTCAGGGGTGGGGTGAGGCACCATCTGGCAACAAAGCACATAAAACCAGGCGGCATATGTTTTTCACACTGGCTCATCTCAGCAGGGGCCATCAATCATTCTAAATAAGATGTCTGCTCATTCTCTTAATTTCACGTGAATCTTAAATGGTCTACATCCCTGATGCTCTCTGAATTCTTGCTTAATGTCACAGTGGTCAAATACATTTACTTTCTGGGAATAAACAAATTTAGCTGTTTTCTAACGGAAACACTTCTATTCTTGATATAAACATTGTTACTTTGTTTGGTATGCTTTTCGAATTGGTTTTCCTTAATGATTACATTTAAATAGGACATCAGAGTAGTGAGGTATTTTGTCCATAATAAGATCAACTATTCTCAGTTCTAGAGTAAAACAAATTCCAAGTGTTTTTTGTACTCTGTTGTATGTATACATCTTAGCTAACATTTTGAAACTCCATTATGTTGGTTGGAGGAAAAAGACTCAAACCTCTTAGAGACTAAGCAAGGTGAAGGTGTTGGAAACCGAATAAGGGAGGGTAGAGCTGAGCTGATACTTGGTAATTAATAGGGGTTTCACTTGTTGATAAGGCTAAGTTATCTGGACTGCATCAAAATGCTCTACTTCTGGACATGAAGCCCCTAAGCAAACCTCTGAAATAAAATGTGTTAAAGATGGAGGATCAAGGGGAAAACAAAGGGCAGCCAGGCAGGGCTGGAGAGGAGTGGCAGGTCGGCATAAGACTAAGATCGAAGGCCAAATCATGCCTCCGTATGACCATGCTTAACATTCAGTAACACAGCCACCAATTTAATATTCATGTTCCACCATATTTAAAAATACATACCATAACCTATTAAAATGTGTGTAATACAAGAAGAAAAAGTAAAAGTATACATGCTAGGAACTTGGGAGAAGAGGATTATAGATAGGAAAAACAATGCACAAAGTTAGTCTAAATTAGTATTTGTGGAAATAGCACACAAAAATGTAAGTAGGAGTTCCTGTGCATTGACTGAAAGTGGGCTGCAAGGTTGGTTCCAAACTCCTCCTCACAGCCTCCCCTCCAAATCTCTGCTTATATTGTCAGTTACATAAATGTACAATTGAATGGCCCAAATACAGGATGACTCTTTTGGGTACTGAGACTACAGAGAAACTTTTCCCCCTG
>RJWT010050088.1:0-10911 GCA_004365215.1 Cuniculus paca | reverse complement strand
CATTCAGGCTGGCCTTGAGCTCACTTTGTAGCCCAGGCTGGTCTTGAACTCACAACAATCCTCCTGTCTCAACCTCCCGAGTGCTGGGATTACAGGCGTGAGCCACCACGCCCGGCTTGTTTTTGTATGGAAACAGGGCCACTGTGTAGTTCAAGCTGGCCTTGAACTCTCTATACCGCTCTGGCTGACCTCGGACTTGGGGGATCCTTCTGCCTCAGCCTCCCAACTGCTGGGATTACTGGCATGTGCCACCAGGCCAGGCTAAATTTTTTAATGCTCTATAGATACATTGTTCTCAGGTTGAAGTTTTTCTCCTCTGGTTATTTCCTCTTAAATCTTTAATGAACAGAACATAAAATTTTCCTTAAGTATTCATTTAACCCTTTTCTTAAACTTTTTTGAGGGGTGGTTGGGAATGATGTCCATATTTAACCATTAGGGTGGGGGTTGGTGAAGACTCAATTTTCAGTGGAAACAGACATTTGAAGTTCTGTGGGGCAGGAGAGGTCCATGAAATGTGTACTTCGACACAGAATTTTCCTGCCTGTGTTTTGTTTGCTTTGTAACCATTTTACATTGAGTAGAAGAAGACATGGTCCTTCCCTCTGTCTGATCCGCAGGGGAGGAAATGGTTCGGCGATGATGGCAGAATCCTGGCTCTGCCGAGCCCCATCAAACCCTTTCCCTCCCGGCCACCGCTGTTGGCCCAGGAGCCCAGCACCAAGGCAGGACTGGAGACGCTGTATAAGAAGGTACCGTCCCCTTCGGTCCATTTTTAATCCATAAGAAAACACCTTGCTTAGGAAATAGCTCCAGGTGCTGCATTTGTAGAATTCTCCACTGATTTTTCTTTTTTGATAACTGACTCTCCTACACATGAAGAAGAGCAGCAGGCCTGCGGTGTAAGAAAGCCTAACTCTGCTCACCCCGTTCCTCTTATGCAAGCAATACATCTCCAGGCCAGTCGCTGCCTGAGCTCTGCCCCAAGCTGCCCGATTTGAGTCCTGCCCCTGCCACTCACAGGTTGAAACTGGTCTTCAATCTCTCCATGCCTCAGTTTCTTATCTGCAATGTAGACATGGTAATAGTGTCTGCCGTGCAGATTGAGTGAGATAATGCATGTGCATGTGTTTGTTTTGTGTTGCTATAGCAAAACGCTGGAAGCTTGGTACTTCATGTAGAAAAGACACTTATTCAACTCTGGGTTCTGGGGCGTGGGTGTCATAGTTACTTTCTTGTTGCTAGAACAAAATACCTAATGCCTGCAGATTAAAGGAGGAAAGGTTTATGTTAGCTCACAGTTTATAGAGCTCACGGTTTGCAACTGGTCAGTGTGGTCATAAGCAGACCAGACATAGGTTGTAGTCAGAGTCCAGCAGAGTCCTGCTGTCCTGCTGTCCTGCTGCTAGTATGTGGCTCCAGGCAGGTCCCTTTGCCCCTCCCATCCTGTTTCCTTAATTGAAAAGTAACAAATGTCATGACATTCTCTAACTCACTGGGTCATTGTGAGCATGATAGAGGAGTAGATCCCTTTTATTAAACTGTAAATTTCTGTAAAACATTACCGCAGACAAGTATTAATGAATACTGCTTTGTACAACAAAGGTGATGCTGGAAGTCATTAAGAAATAGACACACATAAAGCATAGCCTGTGAAGGATTTATCATCTATTTGGTTTCATTCGAATGATGCATGGTATAATTAGTGATCAAGACAGTGTGCACTTATGCATACATCAGATAATCCATCAGTCCATCCTTTTGTCCATCCACCCATCCATCCATCCATCTCAACATGAACCACTGATGCAATGAAGCACTAAACTATGGGCTGGAATGAGAAAACAGGAGAATAATTAGCTTGCGGGGTAGAGTGGGAGGGAGCTGATCGATCTCTTCTGTCTCCTCTCCTTTAGAAGTTCTAGCCTAAGTTGGAAATACACTGGAGTCAGAAAAATCAGACTCTCAGTTGCACTAAGGGTGAGACTCCATGCAGACTGCCCCTTGGATGCAAGGGCAGTGGTTTTCCACTGCACTGCTCATGAAGAATGTTCCCCATCTAGACAGAGGCTGAGCCATGGAAATGCCCTGCTGTGTTTACCACCTGCAGTGCCACAGCCCACATGAGGCCCCTGGAAATAGCCAGAGGCCACCACTTGCTCGGCACAGAGCCTGGACGAGGACCAGAGGCTCCCGCTGGCTCCAATCAGACCCATTCTTCCTGTTCTCTTGGGAAACCACCAGTTGGAGGGGAGGATGGGGAGAAAAGGGCAGTATTTCCTTCCAGCACGTTCTCTTTGAAAGACAGATAACACTGTATGTTTTCATCATGTACAGCATGGTGTTTTGAAGTCTATAGACGTTGTAGAATGGTAAAATCTAGCAAATTAATAATTACATTTCCTCTTAGTTACCCTTTTTATGATGATAAGAATGTGACATCCACCCATTACATTTTCCAAGAATCTAACCTATCATCATTAACTACAGTCACCATACTGTGCAATAAATCTCTCCTAATATGTTCCTCCTATCTTCTAACTGTGATTGCATATTCCCTGACTAACGGATCTCTGTCCCCTTCTCCCCACTAAGCACACAGCACCAGTCACAACAGCCAAGACCTCACTGGCCATCCATGGATGTGTGGGTAAAGAAAATATGGCATAAATGCAGAGAAGCTTTATCAGTCAGCTTTCCACTACTGTAACATAATACCTGAGATAATCGGCTTAGGGGAAGGAGAGGTTACTCTGAGAGTTTCCATTCAGGGTCAGATGGCCCTGTTGCTTTGGGGGCTGTGGTGAAGTAGCACGTCGTGGCAGGAGAGGAAACTAAGGACACTGCTCAACTTACGACAACCAGGAAGCACAGAGAGAGGAAGGTCTAATGTCCTAGTGTCTTCTTCCTGGGCATCCCCAGGACCTGCTTTCTCCCACCAGGCCCCACCAGCTAAAGGGTTCACCACCTCTAATAGTGCCACAGGCTGTGGAGAGCAAGTCTTCACACACGCACCTTGGGGAATATTCAAGGTCTGAACTGTAGCCATGGAATACTACTCAGCTGTAAAAAGAGAACATGGTCCTGCCGTGTGAAACGTGGCGGAACCTGGAAGATGTTATGTACAGTGAAGTGAGCCAATCACAGACAGGCAGATACACCATGATCTCACTTCTGTGCAGGATCTAGAAGAGTTGCTTCCTTCCAGTGCTGTTGAGAGGGGAGAGCTTCTTACCTGATGGATGGAAGTAGAGAAGCAGATGGAGAGAATGGCAACACGGAAAGAGGTGGTCACACAGCCGCACAGGAGTTAGACGAGGCCACAGTCTCTAGGACTGAAGGCTGGTGTGTTAGAAAGTCAGAGGGTTTTGCATTCCATGGAGGAGCTATGAGGCCTATCTCTTTGTTTCTCATAGCACGCTCTCTACTGTTTATCATTGAATGTATGCTGCAGTCTTTTCATTTATTTACTTACTTTAACCTTTTCCTATATTTCTTTAGGTCTATCTTGTGCCAAACTTTGTTTTTCCAGTGTTCCATGCAATACGTTTTCCTTTAAAAGTTTTCTTGAGAGGTACACATAGCAAGTACATAGAGTCATTCCAGCAACCTTGCTCACTCACCCCAAGAAGGGTATAAGATGGAACCTGCCTGCCACACCCTGAGTGAGCCCCAGAAAAAGAGGAAAGCAAAAGCAAGAGTTAGCAGGCACAGAGCAATGAGAGAGGAACTTTCTGTTCTGCCTGTAGACTGCCGTTTAGTAGTATGTCTTTGCAAGGTGGAAATTTTTAAGTAACCCAGGTGATTTAGGTGTTCATAAAACACATAGTGGCCCCATGGAGATTAGAACCTTCTAACACTGAGGCAGGTTATAATTGTATTCAAATTACTCCTCTACCTGAATGAAAGAGAAGAAAAATGGGTCTCCATGATTGCAGCTTCAAGAGTGAGCGTGTTTAGAACTCAGTGCTGAGAGACCACACTGGGCTTCCGTAAGATCCAAGTGACCGGCAGAGGAGGACACTCAAGAGGTGGCCTTTCCTCCCTCACTTCTGCCCGGAGGTGCTCGGGAGAAACTGTTGCTTCCGTCTTCATGTTGGGTATCAATACATAAAAAGGAAGGAGAAATACAACAAAAAGATGAGGAACTCCAGGTCTTGTTCTCTGAGAGGGAGAAAGGTGGAGTCTTTTGAGCAGTGTGGTCAAGGGCTTTCAGGAGTCCTGGAAGCTTTTCATATTTCATTACCTGAGCTTGAAGCAGAGAACACCTCCAATGAATGGAACATGGACCAGTGCTCATGCAGGAATCCAATTTGGGGAACAGAGCACATTTGGAAGGTACTGAGGCAGAACTCATCCAGTCCTATTCAAGTCTATAATATTTGTGAACATGCCAGTTCTACAGGGACAACTTTTAAAATTAAAAAAAAAACTGCAGAAATTCTTACCAAGAATAGTGTTTTTACGAAAAAAGATGATATCCCATTAATATAAATGTAGGACTCAATGTATTAGAGTCCTATAAGAAATGATAAATCATAGATATATATTAGTATTTGGCTAATCTGGGAAAAGGTGAAATTTAGGGTCTAACATGAAATAAACTACTATATTCTTTCTTGTGAATGGTGGTACAAGGCAGGTAAAGCACAGTGCAGTTACAATTTACCAATCAGTGAAGATTCACATGAAGATATTTACTGTAAATACTGGAAACTATTTTCATGTCTGATAGGAACTGGAAATCAGATTGCACTACATCTGCTGCATATTTTGCATCAACTCACACAATGTGGACCTCCCCCTTTCTGCTCTCAGTCTAACAGAGAATAACGCTAGAATCGTGTAGGGTTATAATGCAGGAATGCACCCTTCTGGATTTCCAAATATCCATCTGTACAGCCCAGGCGTTATCCTTTCACATCCAACATTTCTTCTCTAAATTGATTGCTGCTTGAAGATGGGCCCTACCACCCACTGATCTTTGCTGAATAAATGAGATGATGTGGTGAAGTGCTTGGTCGTATGCCTGGTGATTGACAGAATATGAATTGGATCTTTCCCTCAATGTCCCATTTCTAGAGATGAAGAGATAGAGGTCCAGAGATGTGGGCTGACCTGGCCCAGGTCCTAGAGTAGGTTCAAGGAGGAGCCAAGTCCAGAACCCAAGGTTGGTCCCTAGCATGCAGGATAATTAAATGAAGAGGTTTCTGAACATGTTACCATACTGATGAAGGGTGAGAGCATCAGTCAATGCCAACTAGAGGTTTTATGACTCCTATGTAACTTCACAGTTTGTAAATAAAACATTTTGCCACATCATCTTAGGCTATCACTTCCCAGACAACATGAGTAGCTGCCAAGGTTCATCCTTGCAAAAGAGAATTGAGTGATGTATCTCAAACCACCGCATAGCTCCTCTTCATCTTTGAGCTTCACAAACTTCGTAAGAAGTGATGATTGATGAACAGTATCTTCAAGATTTTAGGAAAGGAAAATGGAGAGATTTATCTGATTCTTTATATACCAAACCATCCAAGAAATTCCCACGGGAACTTTCCATTCCCATTTTCTCCACACTGGACTCAGCTGCTTCCCACCCTCCTTGCTCTGTTCTTTGGCCCAATACCTTCACCACCCCCCAGGAAAACTGGGTGCCTACATGAGAGGCCATTGCAGAAAAGTCTCTTGCTGCTGTCTACAGAACAAAAACATCCCCACGTGTTTCAAAAGTTCAGCCACGTGTCTATGACACAACGAATGACCATTGGAGACTAGAATCTGTGCTTCTCCCATTTTAAAAACTTGAAGGTCGCCAACTACATAACCTGAGATTTCCAAAAACAGGATACTGTGTATGAAAACATCAGAACTATGACTTGGGAGGGTAATGAAGATGAAAAGATAGGAAAGCAAGATGGGAATGCTTTCCTTTCTCAGTCCTACTCTTTCAGTTCCCTTTCCAAGTATACAAAAAAGAGCAGGCCCCTACTAGGTAATGGGGCTCCCACCCGACTTGACAGCCAGGAGCTATTTCGCATCCAGCTCTCTCCCTCTGCAGATTAGAACACCACTATCTAGTAAGCATTCTCTGCTCTCTTTGGCAGGCTGTGAAGTATGTGCACAGGGCCCAGCATATGATCGGATCTGGAGACCCTCCCGGCAGCTTCCAACTGGACATTGATATTTCAGGTTTAATCTTCACTCATCACCCCTGTTTTAGCCGAGAGCACGTTTTAGCAGCCAAGCTGGCCCAGTTGTATGACCAGTACCTTGCAAGACACCAGAGAAGTAAGGCGAAGTTTCTTACTGATAAGGTACGTGTGATCACCTGACTTTTGTAGGGCTGCTTCTCCAGATGACCCCAAGCATGGAAGTACTCTGTGGCAGTGGAATGTTCCTGTGTATTGCATGTCTCTGCTGTCAGGGATGTGGGATAGATCGTCCTGCCTAGAGGCAAGAGGAAGGGTTCTCCCATATGACCATGAGATGTAAACATTTGGACTTTATTCAGAACATCAAGGCAACCACAACAGTGCGCTTGATGACACAGCGAAGGTCTTCCAGAATTGCTTTGGAAAGCAGCAAAAACAATGGGATAACTGTGTCTGAAGTGAGGGGTAAATGACAAAACATTTTTCACAGTAAAAAAATTTTAAGATTTAAGCATTCACCATCTTCAATCACAACTCATCGCCTCATGTCCTCACTTAAAACCTTATTATCCAAACAAGAGATTAATCTACAGCACTTCCCATTATGAGTCTGTAATTTAGATTTTTTTTCAGATCACAAGGGTGTCATGGTATGCACAGGACCCAGAAAGACCCATTGTCAGCTTGAATGTAAACTTGTTTATGAGATATTCATATAAAAGTAATATTTAGGTGAGCAGCTTCATTGTCTGAGTCACGGAATAAGGACAGAAAAACAGTATTCATTGTTATTCCAGATTTTTGAGAAGAGATAAAATAATTCTCTGCCCAAGTTCCTTCACTGAGAGCTTGGAGCCAGCCGGGTGCTTACACATCCATTCACAGGACACTCACGCCCTTGCCTGGCTGGGGTCCGGTCGCATTGCTTGCCCAGACAGTAGAGTTACTAATGTGACACTTGTGTCCATGTCTTTTTAAGCTCCAAGCTCTAAGAAACGCGGTTCGGACTGGGCTTTATCCTGAAAAACCTCACCAGTCTCTTGATGCAACCCAAAAGACCATCAAGGAATACAAATCCGAAATTCGGTGAGGAAAGTTTGTGATTCTAACTACTGATATTTATTTATTTATTTATTTATTTATTTATTTATTTATTTATTTTTGTCTGTTATATATGTATTTGTTTAGTTTAGTTTCCAGATAGATTTTTTTTTCCCCTGAGTGCATTGAATGCATGTGAAATCCTGGCAAATGAAATGAGATACATCCCATCATATTAATACAGAATTACTATGGAGGGGAATGTGAGGAAACACTGTATCCTGTGTGCTGCAGGCCTAGCATCACACTTGAGAGAGGAGATTGGAAAGATCCGGGTGTCACTGCATAATGTGGGTCACAAAAGAACTGAAATGACACCCGTTTGTTCTGGGTAACCACATGTGTGGGACATACAGACAGAGAAAACCAGTATCTTCCTCCAGGGAGGAGGGATGGGGATTGGCAGGGAAAGTCTTCAATACTTCATAAGAACAATAAAATACTGAGCAACTGAGACAAAACATCAGCAGATACCATATTATTTATTACACTGTATTTCTCTGAAAATAAGACCTACCTGGAAAATAAGCCCTAGCTGGCTGTTGCCATGGTGATGGCCAGCATCCTGCAGAAGATTCTGCTTCACTGTTCTCTTGCTTGGGGGCTACTCTGTAATGGTAGGTAAGGCAAGATGACTGGGGCTGGCATTTTTGAAGTCTGGTTTTTAAGACTGATGATTTTCTGGTTAAGTATTATTTTCAGGGAAACACGGTATGTGTGTGCTTTTCTGGGTTTTGAATTATTCATATTTAAAAATTTAAAAAGTAACAGGGTATGGTGGTGCATGACTGAAATCCCAGCACTTGGGAGGCTGAGGTAGGAGGATCGCTGTGAATTTGAGGCCAGCCTGAACTACATAGTGAGACTTGTCTCAAAAAACTATTCCCCAAATTTTTTTTCAAAAATTAAAACCATGATTATTTCCCAACAATAAGGAAATGTAGAATATAAAATGTGAATATCACCTAAAATCCCAAGGAGAAAGTCCTTGTTAACAGTTTTTTGCTAGTTTTTTTTATGTACTCTGTGCATGCGTGCGTGTGTGTGTGTGTGTGTGTGTGTGTGCACATAGTGAACATGAAGAATATGTTTAAAAATGAAAATCGAGCCAGGTTATACCTCAGTGGCACAGTACCTGCCAAGTGCAAGATGGTAAGTTTGATTCTTGGTAGAAAAGAAAAGAAAAAAAGAGAAAAGAAAAGAAAGGAAAGGAAAAGAAGAGAGGAGAAGAGAGGAGAGGAGAGGAGAGGAGAGGAGAGGAGAGGAGAGGAGAGAGAAGAAAAAAGAAGAGAGAAAATAAAAGAAAGAAAATCGGTTGTTTTTTGACCTGCTAGGGATCAAACTCAGGGCCTCGTATATGCTAGGCAAATGCTGTACCACTGAGCAACATCTCAGTCCCTGAAATTAATTATTTTTTATGGTACTGGGAATTGAACCCAAGACCTTCCCACTGAGATACATCACCAACCTTTTTTGAGACAGGATCTAGCATAGTCTCTAAGTTGCCCAGGCTGTTCTCAAACTTGTGATCCTCCTGCCTCAGTCTCCTGACTGCTGAGATTATAGATGTACACCACCACGCTTGGCTTTAAAAAATTATCTTTCATGTTGAAAGGAAAAACATATTACAGCCTTTGCGTGAAAATAATTTTTGTTATAGCACATGTGGGGCAGGAACACAGTGACATCAAGCTGTTCTGAAAACAATCACTGTTTCCCTCTGCAATCATGCTCACCAATCGCTATTAGAAAAACAGCAGACCTGCACATGAAACCCACAGAGCATGCCCAGTGGGCTCATCGCAGACTCACGACAGTGGTTCTGCTGCCCCTGGAGATGAAAACCTCTAAGATTTGGAACTTAACGTGAACCCAGGAGGAAAAGGAATTTCAGCTTTCACTGGCGTGTCCCTGGGTGGCAAACAGTTCTGAGGCAAGTGGTCTCTTCCTGGATGTCTCGTTGAGTGGCTCTAGTTCCTTCAATGCCCTGCCATCTGCTGCCACCCCTGAGGTGCCACCCCAGGGGCACTTCTGCTGAGCCCTCCATTGTACGACTTCCTGCCAGATGTGCTCACTCAAACGGACGACACATCTACGGCCTCACCGAGCTGCCATAGTATTTCCCTGCATGGCCAAACTTTGCACAACAGGCACTGTGCACAACGTCTCCCTGCCCACCCCCTCACACACAAGCTTACTCATGCACTCACCCGGCCTCTGGAGCACACCCTGCTGCAGCCCTCTCAGCTCAGGACACAAGACACCATCGCTGTTCCCTGATGAGACACCTCCTTCCTCTCCCAGTGTCTTTGTGCCTCTGTAACCGCCTGTCCTTCTCCTAATCTCCCTCCTTTGCCCAGCTCATAAACCTTCAGAGTTCCTCCGGTACTGTTTTCTTTTCTTGATTTTTACCCTGAGTACTGGGATAAAACCCAGGGCTCTCTACCACTGAGCTCCATCCCAGACCTTGTTATTTTGAGTCGGGATCTTGCTAAATTTCCCAGGCTGCATCAAACGTAATTGTCCTGCCTCAGCCCCCCAGGTACTGGGAGTACAGGCATGCATTTGTTGTTTCCTTTGTAACTCATTTTATCTGTGTTTTTACTTAAGATGAATCCATCCCTACTGTAGTTTTAGAAATCATCTGAGTGAATGTTTTGCCCCTGAGCTGGTCATTCCTCCCGCGTTTCAGACCCCCTGTACATCAAGTTGCACTAAAATGTTTCCCAACTCCCTGTACAAATTGCCTTTTCCTCCTCTATCTGGCCACAGTCCTTTTTTTCTTTTCTTTCTTTTCTTTTCTTTTTTTTTTTTTTCATTTAACAGAAGATCTCCTTCTGTAGTATAGACTGGCATTCAGCTCACAGCAATCCCCTGCCTCAGCCTCCTGAGCACTTGGCGTTATTGCTGTGTGCCACCATGACTGGCGCTGGTCACAATTTTTTTTCTTTTCTTGTTTCCTTTTTTTTCTCCAAATTCATTTTATTTCAAGGAGAAAACAAGAAAAAAAACTGAAACAAAGTTTCAAAACACAATTCTTAATTAAATCTTTTGTGATTTTTTGCTCCTTTAGCACAAAGGTCAATGTTTTCTTGCCAAGAGTTCTTTTTAGTATTTCTGGAAATTTATTTTGTTAGGGACTGAAAAGGAAGTCAGAAAGCAACCTAAAGATATCATGTAACTCAAGAAAACAATTGTATATTGCAGTATAAGGCCCAGGAGGTAGCAGCTACAGGCATAAGGGCCGCCTGATCATGACAGGTAACATTTGTGGGCCGTCTGCCAGGTGCCAGGCTAGGTTCTGGGCAGACTGCGTACTAACTCGCTTGCTTCTCCCCACAGCCCTTCGAGGTCTCCTCTGGGAAAGGAGCCCTTCGCAGGCCACCTAGCAAATGACAGCCAGAATTTAAACCTAGTGTGGTCTAACAACTCACGCTTACCCACAAGGCTTGTCTGTGCCCCTCAGTAGAATGCTTATTCTAGTTCACTGTTTCCTTGCCTTTTTAAGGGCCTCAGAGAGTCCTGGATTCTGCTACTCGCTCGCATCTTTAGCCATCTTCCTTTGCCACTGCTGCGAGTTAAACAGTTGGAGCCAGACCTGCTTGCTTCTCTGCCCCATCTCTGCAGACTAAGCCAACTCCAGGTTCGGGTCTTC
>RJWT010050087.1:0-10908 GCA_004365215.1 Cuniculus paca | reverse complement strand
GTATTATGGGTGACTACATGATTCCCTCATCTTTTCCCCTTTCTTCTTTTCCTGTAAATTGGAATAAGGAATGCTTCTGGTAGTTTCCCTAATGACTGCTAAAGTACTACAATTTCTTTTAAATTTACACTCAGATTTTACTTCCTAAGACAAAGATTTAAAAAAAATTTTTTTGCAAAAAAAAAAAACATAAAAATGCTTTATTGGAAGGACTACATTTGGAAGTTTATGAAGCAGAATTTACCTGTACTGAACTATATCAAATAAGTATGCTTCAAATGAAATAAAACTTGTGTTTTAGTGAAAAAGAATCATTTGTGGGAACTGTCTAAAGATCTTTAAGGCAATAACCAACAAGATCAAATCGTTAGGATGAAGGAACACAAAGAACAGAATGTGAACAGAATCACACCAATATCATGTCTTGTAATTTGGGTTCATATTTTTCTGAATCAAATACCTGAAAAACAAAAATTTACTGCAAATGACTGAGCTAACTTTTTCCACTTACAAGACAGGTATTAGCTGTCTCTCAACTCTAGAGAAGCAAGAAACTCCACTCCAATGTGACCCACTTATGCCTCTTAGATTCATCATATGCAGTTTTTAATGACCCCGAACCAAAGGAAATGTAGAAACCTATTTGAAAAATTGACATTAAGGTTGTGACACCAACCACAACAGCAAGAGAATTTAAAGTTAAACTGACACAAAATCCCCAAATCAGTCTGTTACCTTCCTAATTTAAAAAACAGTTCCTATGTGAAATAGTGATGGCGTGTCAGCCTGTGCTTTGAAACTCCTGAATTTTGTCACTTGGTGTTTGTGTCACAACCTTAATATTATTTAAATATACTTTTTAATATCTATTATTTAAAAAATATCTTTGAATTGAAGATAGTATAAAGCTTTGAAGAAGCCAACCTCAAAGCATCACATTCCTAGGGTGCCACTTTCATTAGAAGTAGTGCATAAAACATTTGCTGTTGACAAATCTAATTCATTAAAAGGTGAGATGGATGCATTTTAAAATAACTGGCTGGCATCATTATCTGCAGCGCCTTTTATAAATTATTCCTCTTTTCCCGTTCCACTGAACTTGTCAGAGTTCCCTTTCAGAGACGGAGTGTTATGCCTTATACTCAATGCTTTGAACATGTTTAGACAAGTCACAAGTTAAAGAAGCCGTGGGATTTTATTTTCTAGAAATGAGAAAGGGTAATAGAAATACAGAATTATTTGACTTGATTTATTGATTTTTTTAAAACTAAACACAAGTAAAGTCCGTTAGTAGAGATTTCATCTTACACAAAAGATTTAAAAATAAAAGTATACTGTCTGCGTAGAATGGGGAATTTCAAAGAAAGGGACATAAAGGGGTAGCTGGCAACCTTGCTGCACTGTCATGCTGAAAATTTGGTTTAAAATTGAATTGTGCTTCCCCTGACATCGGAGATCAGGTATATCACAAGGCTGACAGCCAGCTGGCACACTAACTTCTTAACGGAAAGTGCTAACTGCATTCTCTTAGAGGCCAAAGGAAGAGAATTACAGAAGCCTTCGGGGAAAATGAATAGGCAGATTACAAATTATTCAAAATATGAAGAAAAACATTATGAAGAAAAACAATATTTCAGAAGACTCTAAGAATGAGCAAGTCTTTTAATCTTAAGCAGGTAGAAAATTATTCCCTTCCAAGCTGTCAGTGAACAGTCCCTTCTTTAGTAAATTCAGCCATTTTCTTTATCCAAAAAATCTATAAAATAATTGGAAAAAGCCTTCGCACTGCCATGGGGAAGGAGGGACACATTCACAGCATCAGCTGCCTACACTAGTAGTGAGAATTTTAATATTAATTTGTGACACAAGACTTGACCATGAAGAAGAGGTACTGGGAAAACATGAAGACACTCTGAAGAGGGTTTGCCGAGGGAGCTGGCCCACAGACTGCAGGCGCGTGCATAGTGGTGGTGGTACCCAAGAAAAATGTGTGTTCAAAATGTTCCTTTAATTTCACTAAAAACTGATCACTTTGAAAAAAAAATGTAGTTTCAAGAAAGTAAAGCATAGTGGTACTGTATGAAATAAACAACACCCTGCAATCCAGTCTCTTTTCCTGTTTAGTTACCCATTGCCCCAGACTTTACAAAAACCATCTTTTCCCCCCTCTTCTGGGTGATCTTGTTTAAAACACATTCCCAGATTCTGCCATTTGGTATTTATGTCATAATCTTGGTATTATCTAAATGTATTCTTTAATATCTATTTTTTAAAAATATCTTTGTATCTGTTGAAGATACTCAAGATGATTGAGAATCTTGTTAAAAACAGATTCTGGTTAAGCTTATCTAGGGATGGGTCTGAGAGTCGTATTCTAATGAACTTCTAGGTAATACACAAATGCTGCCTTCCATGGACTACACTTTGGCTAAAAGTCTCCACCACCCTATGTATCTTTCTCTATACATACATTATTGCTATTCTTAGCTGTTGACCTTCTGCCTTTCCATATAATGTTAAAATGTTTCGTCAAGTATTTTCCTTGCTCCACCAAAAAAACAGCAGTTAAGAGTTTGATTGAGATTGCACTGGTCAAATTGAGGCCCTGAGTTTGATCCCCAGAACTGATCGCCAGTTTAAAAAAAAAAGAAAACGGGGGTGGGGGGGGAGACAATAAAAAGCAGGATTCAAGATAGCATGTACATATTATACTGCAACCATTTAAGATTATTGGCACAAATTTTTTGGTTCCCATCCTCATCTGATTTAATGTTGTTATAAAAGAATATTCGAGTGGGTAATTTATAAAGAAAAAAATGTTTATTTTGGTCCACAATTCTGAAGGATGAGAACTGTAAGCATGGTGCTGCAAACTGCTCAGCTTCTGGTGAGGACCCCATGGAGGAGGCAGAAGAAGGCATTAATTAATTTGAGGGCCCCACCCCTCAGGCTCTACATCTGAACACTGCTATACTTCTGACAAAACACTTCCATGACTTTTGGTGAGAACAAGTCATATTGAAAACCATTGCAGGTAGGAAAGTCAAGCAACATGTAATTTTCTTTAGTCTCTCTAGATAGCCCCTTAAAAAATTTTTAAAAAAGTATTGGAGGGGAATAGAATCTCACAAAAAATGAAGACAGTCATCACTATAAACTGTGCAACATAAGGTAGATGAAAAAGAATTCCTAGAAGAAATAGGGAAAAGCCCAACAGAATATATACAGAAAGAGCTATAATTAAAGGAATGATCTGATATGTTTGTCACATGTGTGAAGACTGAAAAATAATTTGTTGAAGTTTGTCCAAGAAACTATGAATCTCCCTTTCCTACCTTTTTGTATAAGCAAATACCCTCCCCCCTTTTTTTTCCTTGACTGTGATCAAATAGCTGACTGGGTAGAGTAAATAAATAAATAAATAAATAGGAGAAATATTGTGCTTAAAGAAACGAATTAACTATCCAGAGAACTAGAAAAGGTAGTATGGGTATGGGTGTCACCTCCCCAAAATATCTGGCCTTCAGCCTTCTTCCATGAACTATTGGTTCTGTATTTACTCCAAAGCAAACTGTACCAGTAAAATCAGTGTCATCCAAATGAATTGAGATATGTTATATATACATACCAACTCCCCACAAGGAACGTAATCCTGATATATTGCAAACATATACAAATAAAAAACATAAAAACGGGAAAAAAGAATTTTAAATTGTACTTGGAATTCAAATAGAACTGAAAGTACACCTAAAAGAAAAATCAGTGCCATTCAAATACAGTTTCTATACAGCTTTTGGCTTTCTGTTTTCTAATATGAATACACAGCCAAGGACCATTTCGTATTTGAAGAAAAAAAAATTCAAATTTGAGACTAAGAGAAATAAAAAATTAACTCAAATCAAACGAATGAATCAATTAATAGAGTCCATTTTCTGCCATTCTAAAAGAACTGAGACACAAAAAAATTGCATGTATAAAACAAGGACAGAAGTAGGACTTCCAGCTAGGACTGAGTATGATTTACGAATATTTTTCCCAAAAAGAAAACTATTGGCAAAACTGACAAACAGTTCAGAAATTGACCATATGAATATAAAAATTCAAGAAATGTTTTATGTTTTTTAAAAAAATCGTTCACTTTTAGGTAAGCACAGTAGGATTCTGTTGCATATTGGCCTGGGGCTGCTCTTGTCACCACCAACCACAACTCAATCAATTGACAAGCTCTTCCAATTTAGGAAAAAGCAAGATGAATAGAAACTTCTCTGCAAAGGTCAAAATGGGATCATTTGGGTTAGAATGTTGGAGAAATAATGGTCTTGGAAGTGGGCAAACATAGAGAATCCACGGCACTATAAGTCCATGGTCACAGTCAAAATTGGGACAAGCATATACTTGACCGAGACTGAGGGCATGCACCACAGAGAAACAGAGAAGTACAAAGCTAATTTCGCATGCCTGACCAACACTGAGGCTGAGTGAAAACATACACATAGGACATACAAAAGGGCACAGCAGAAAATAAAGGCTGGGCCATACATGAAGGTTGCATGAATTTGAAATGCATTCCTCATATCAGTAAGAGATCCATGAGTACAGAAAAGACTTACTGACTTAAAATGGAGTGTTCAAGTACAACTACTGTCCAACCACATCACATCATCTGTGATGACTAAGCTTGATTATGCCCACTTGACTGGCTTTGGGATTCATCAGGGGGGTGGTGGAACACACTTCTAATTGTACCAGATTGGGTCATAGAGGAATGGCTTTTGGATCTATGTCTGGTTCCTCACCCCTTTTTCTCTGGTGCTGCTGCCCTGCTCTGCTTCTAGTCACGAGGAATTAAAGCAGCTCTACTCAACCATCACAATGTTCTTATTTTAGAACCTAAAAACTATGGACTGAATCCCCTGAAACCACAAGGTAAACTAAACCTCTCTTCCTTTAAGCTGTGGATATTTGGTATTGTGCCCCAGCAACAGGAAAATTGAGTAAAGCACCTTAAATTACACAAGAAGCCCTAGAAACCCAAATGTAAAACCAAAGAATTTAAAAAAAAAGATATCAGAGGTCATACATCATAGAGGAGATAGATTTTATCAATTTACCTGATAGAAATCACTCCAGGTTGGGGATTTAGCTCAGTGGCCTAAGCACCTGCCTGGCAAACACAAAGTCATGAGTTTGATCCCCAGTACCACACACACACACACAAAAAAAGAACTCCAGAAAACAAACCAATAAGCAACAACAACAAAAACCTTTAGAGAGAGAGAAACAGAGAGATAGAACCCAGAGTTGCTGCAATATGTGACCTAAGGTGTTTACTTTCAAAAAGAAATTGAGACATGCAAAGAAATAGGAAAAAAGCATCCAATAGAAATTGTGAGTATCCCCAGGTGTTAGATTTAACAAAGACTTCAAAGAGATATTAAAAATGTGTTCCAAGCCGGGTATGATGGTACACCACTGTAATTTCAGCACTCAGGAGGCTGATGCAAGAGGATTGCTGCAAGTTCAAGGTCACCCTGGGCTACAAAATGAGTTCAAGGCTAACCTGAACTGCATAGAGAAACCTTGTCTCAAAAAGACCAAAAAATAAGTAAATAAATATCTGTCCCAAGAACTGAAGATGACAACATGGAAAGAAGAACAATAGATAAAAAATAGAGATTCTCAAAAAAGAAACAGAAAAAAGTTTAAATACCAAAGGAAATTGAAGGAAAAGAAAAAATTCCCTGGAGATGCTTGACAGTATATACAAGAGGACTGAAGAAAAAATTAGTAATTTAAAATGGATGAATATGTTATCCATAATCAAAACCATAAGAAAACAAAATAGGAAGAGGACAGAGATAAAAGGATACAAGAATAAAAAATAAGACAAAATAAGAGATAAAAACATACCAAATCTGTTGATAAACATGAATATACACATTGAAGAAGCTCAAGAGAGATAAACATAAAGAGACCCACATCTAGATATAACGGAACTACCGAAAGACAAAGTCTTTAAAGCACCCAGAAAAAAACAGCTTCTCACAGACAGGTCAGTGTCATGTGAATAATTGTTAAGGTGAAGATCAATATGGTAAATAGCTAATGTCTGAGATGCAACATTCTCAAATACAACAATAGCCAGAGAAATTCGAAGTGCTTAAAGAAAAACTGCCAACCAAATATCCTATATCCAGAATGACTGTCCTTTAACTAAAGACAAAGTGAAGCCTTTCCCTTCAAAACAAGATGAAACAAAGGTTGAGAATTCATTTGCCTGTGTATTACAAGGTTAACACAGCATTCAAATGTGTATACACTAAAAATATTTTTTAAGACAAAAGAAGTCAGTCAAGGAAGAACAAAGGAACAGAAAAGACAGGAATAATATAAAGTAAAATGGAAAATGTAAATTCAACTATATCAGTAAGTACATTAAATGTGAATCATCTGAATACCTGAGTCAAAAGGCAAAATTGTCACACTAGGTAAAAAAGATGACCATATTTTCTATAAAAGTTATACTTTACATTCAAAAACATAAGAAAGGTTATAAGTGAAAAAAAAAAAAGTAAAAATATGCCATGCAAACAATAATTATAAAAGTGCTGGGTTTGCCATAGTAATATTAGACAAAATAAATTTTGTGAAATAGTATTGAAATTGAGTGTGGTGGTTTGGACCACCTGGACAGCTCTCCTTGAATAAAGAGCAATTACCTGCATGTTAGCTACACCTGGCCCTGTCTCCGCGTACTGATACGTATAGAGCTGGCTAAGCTATTTCCTTTGCCCTTCAATTGACTCTAAGCAATGTAAATAGGGCAAGTTAAAGTACTGATGCGTAATCTCAGAAGCCAGGTGACAGTCCTGTTTCCCCGCCTCAGTGTCTCCCTCTAAACTGTTAAACCCAGCAGGATGACAGAGGCACACAGCTCCAGAGCTGTCAACTGGGTTTGAGCCTCAAGATTAAAAGGCTATGACTTCCCAGGGCAGAAAAGGTTTGCATATCAGAGCTGAAGCACCAGCCTCCTAAACATTAAATGCTACCTCAATTGTGTTATGCAGATTGATCTTTCTGCATATGCTTCTCTCTGCATATTGCAGAGGTGCTTTCTAGCAGCCTCCTACCTAGCCCAGCTCACAGTACTCATGTAATTCCCACCATTCTCACAGTTACTCATCCTTTAGCCACTCCCTTCCTCACGAATTAATAAAATCTGGGTGAGGCCCTGGATCAAGGCCTTTGTTCTGTGAATCCTCAAGACCTGACTCAGGACCCCTTGACTGCCCTTAACTATAATATGTCTTAGAGTCCTTATTCTCGCCATGGTTTGCACTGGAGGTGGTAGATTGGAATTAATTCATGAGAGTTCCAATAACATTTCCATGGGGTTACAAATATAAACTTCCCGGACCATGGTGAGGACGAGAAAAGGGCCTCTAGAGTGGCACATGCCTGAAATTTCGACCCTTAAGAAGTTGAAGTAGAAAGACTGCCATGAGTTCAAAACTCGAGCTTGCAAAGCAAAAAAATTAGAATTCTAGGAAACATATATATTATCAGATGGATAGGCTCCCAATGCCTAAAAATTTTTCTGATGAGATTCATGATAATATTAACAAATAGGTTTTTAAAATATTATATAATACACATATACTATATACTAAGGTTATTAAGATTTGGAAGATCAGCATACTTCAGTGAATCAATTTGTATTACTTTCCAAAAGGTCATATGCTTGTAAAAGATCCATTCAAAGTACGTGGCCGACCAAAGGATTTCAAAGTAACTAAGTAGAAAAAGTAAACTGATGTGGCTTCATAGCCTACATTGCAGTTAAACTTTAGGCAACTACCACTTTTTAAATTTTAATATAGGATGAATAAAGAATATCCACAATTATCTAAAAAGGCCATTACAACACTTGTTTCTCTGCCAACTGTATCTCAGTGTAAGATTATAGTTTGTTTACTTCTACCAAAACAACATATGACAGTACATTGAATGCAAATGAGATCTGGAATTCAGCTCATGTCTGTTATGCCAGACATTTGCAAAAAAAATTTTTTTAAAGTCACTATTTCAGTAAAATTTTTGTTTTGGAAACTACTTATGTTTTTAAAATTCTGTTTACATGAACACGTAAAGTTTATTATTGAAACAAATTTTAAATAATTTTAATGTATAACACAATAAATACAAGTAGATATATTTACATAAATAAAAACTCTTCGAGGTGCTCTATAATTTTTTAAGAGAATAAATACCTCCTGAAACCAAATTTTGAGAATTGCTGAGTTAGATAAATGAGAAAGACAATGACAAGTAAAGTCAGTTATAAAAATGAGCATAGGCGGCCCCTAAGGATACGGAGTTAAAGACAGCAACCCAGAAACGGAGTCTAAGAGGGCTCTGCGTACAACCAGCCCAAACCCGATCTCAGGCAAAGCTGTGAGTAGCAGGGGATGGACGGGCTCATTTTTGAGAAACTATATTGCCCCTGGGCATTTCTGAGGGCAAGTAAATATATGCTAGGGAAGGAGAGAATTGTGTATTTAAAAAATGAAAAGGGATGCGTTATTGTGTGATTAGACACAAAACTTGCATTTTTGAAAGTGAAAAAAAAAATTAGTTGACTGAAGGTTTATAAAGTAAAGAAACCAGGTATAAGTGGCACACACCAGTAATCCCAGCACCAGGGAAGCTGAGGCAGGTGGACTACTGTGACTTTGATGCCAGCCTGACACTTCAAAGCCAGGTTAAACTATATAGGAGACCCTATCTCAAAAAAGCCAGAGAGAGAGATAGAGAGAGACAGGAGATGGACAAAGAATGTCACAGCACAATGAAGTACCAAGTCATAACTAGAATTTATTAGATTTCTAGTAATTATTAGAAATTAAGAACTCATCAGTACTGTACTCCTCAAAAAAGAGCACCTGGAGGTAAACTCCAGACTCAAACTACTGTACCCGCTGTGGCTGCTGGAGCATATACAGTGAATCTGGTCGGTGGCCTGGCTACTCACCACCAGGAACAACTGCAGCTGACTGGCTCCCCGCACCCAGCGGCCAGTCAGGGAAACTCTGGCGATCTTTTCAGGAAAACCTGGCAAACGAATAACGCACGTGACAGAGAAGCACAATCACACTGACCAGCTGGGATGCCCGAAGGAGAGCAAAGAGGAAGTCCTTCGGGGAAACATGATGTAAAAGAAGGAGCCCCACATTTAGATTCTTAAGATCTCGCTTCGGATTCAAGTCACGTGTCCTGAGTTACCTGTGCAAGTTAAAGCACCTTTTCAGACTTCATTTTTACCTGTAAGATAAAGAAGCTTATCTAAATTCCTTAATTTCATTTGTGACTTTGATTGCCAGTAAAAAATATATTTTATATCCTGAAAAATACACTTATCTAAAACAAAAATGCCAGGTATGACTCACTAAACTCATGGGTCATAATTTGCCATGAAAAGCAATGCACTGATAGGTCTCTATAGTTGTTTATTAAACAAAAAAGAGGGGTGGGGATATAGCCAAGTGGCACAAGTGGCTGCCTAGCAAGAGCAAGGTCCTGAGTTCGATTCCTGGTACCAAAAAAAAAAAAAAAGGTAATTTATAATAGCTAAATCTTGGAAGCGGCCTATATATTCATTAACAGATGAATGGATAAAGAAAATGTGGGAAAAAAGAAAAAAATTTAAAAAGATGAATAAATAAAAGAAAATGTGGTATTTATACATACTGGAGTACCACTCTGCCATAAAGAAAAAGTTTGAGTCATTTGAAGGAAAATGGATGCATCTTGAGACCATGTAAAGTGAAATAAATCAGACACACAAGCTTACATACTGCATTACTTCTCTTCTACAAGAAATTCAAAGTACAAATAATTTTAAAACAACAAAATAAAAGATGACAGGAAACAGGTAGAGAGATCTTTTGGAAAATGAGAAGGCATCTAGAGATGTAGGGGGGAGTGGGGAAAGGAAGAGGAATTTTAAAAAATTAAAATATGATAACTAAGTCCATGCACCTACTCCTTAAGAGTATGTACTCCAAACATGTACTAATAAAAGTAGTTAAAGATAATAAAATAAAAACAAAACGTGTGAAAACTGTGTAAAACTAATTTTTACCTTTTTCTAGCCACAGTTATTTTTGACAGGCAAATGGATACTCCTATTTTAGCTAATATTTACATTATGATATTAACATTATTCACCTATTTGAGATTGATGTTTTAAGTTTGGGTTAAATTCCAAAATTTAAGCAGCAGCTTGTGTTTAGCACCTCATGTTAAAATCAATTGCTTTGCAAATTTAACTCTTATTTGGAACACACTTTTTGATCCCTTAACTGTTCTTCTAACAAAATTGTGTTCTAAAACATACCAAGTTAGCTTAAAAACATATGCCTCAGCAGGGCGTGATGGTGCACACCTGTAGTCCCAGCACTTGGGAGGCTGAGGCAGGAGGATTGTCATGAGTGCAAGGCCAGCCTGAACTACATGCCAAGACCCTCTCTCAAACAAAACAAAACAAAGCAAAGCAAAGCAAAGCAAAGCAAAGCAAAACAAAACACTATATACCTCAAATGTTAATATCAGTGCCTGGCAGCATGGATTATACTTTACTAAGGATGAGAGGAGCTGGCCATAGGCAGTAAAATTCGAGGTGATATTCAATTTCAAGCACACTTGTAAATCTCTGTATAACCACTGCTGACTATTTTCACTAATAGCTAACATGAAATACTGTGGTGACATAGGATTTCTCTGACAACTTTGGTTCAAAGTTTCACCATCAGCATACTTGAAGATTTCTTTGAACAGGGAGTCCAGTGTTACTCTACCATTACTGTTTCCTCCCTCCTTTTCTTCATAGGTTGTCAGACCTGTATTGAG
>RJWT010050086.1:0-10894 GCA_004365215.1 Cuniculus paca | reverse complement strand
GACAGCCTGAGAATAAACAAAGCACAAGAGAAAATGATGTAACTGAGAGTCGCAGCAAACATGAGAAACAGGAGGAAATTGCCTTGGCATTGGTCTTGGCAGTGACATTTTATTTTACATTTTATTTTATTGGTATCCGGAATCAAACTCAGGACCTTGCACTTGCCAAGCAGGTGCTGTGCCACTGAACCATATCCCCAACCTGGCAGTGACTTTTTAGATGATACCAAAAGTACAGTCAATAAAAGCAAAAATATGTAAGATTATATCACACCGCAAATATTTTATACAGCAACACAACGAAAAAGGAGATCCAAAGAAAGGGAGAAAATATTTGCAATCTCTATATATGATAAATGGCTAATATCTACAATACATAAGCAACTCCTGTAACTCAACAGCAGAAAAACAACCCAATTAAAAATGGGCAAAGGACTTGAAGAAACATTTCTCCAAAAGAAGATATACGAAGGGCCAAAAGGTGTATGAAAAAATGCTCAGCACTAGTCATTGGGGAAATGCAAATCAAACCTCCAGTGAGCCATCACCTCATACACTGGTTAGGAAATCTTATTGAAAAGACTAAAGACAACAAGTGTTGAGGGTGTGGAGATAAGAGAGCCTCTCTACACTGTTCATGGGCATGTAAATTAGTATAGCCATACGGAAAATAGCAGGGAGCCCCTCGAAACATGAAACATAGAGCCACCAGATAATCCAACAATCCACCTCAGGTGTGTAGCCAAATCGAACTGAATTGAAATCAGATGTCTGCACTCATGGTCAATGCAGTATTCTTCACAACAACAGAAGTATCCCTCAGTGAATGGTGGGATAAAGAAAATGTGCCACATTCGCCCAATGGAATGTTGTTCAGCCTTTAAGAAGGAAAATCCTGCCACTTGTAATATCAACAAACCTGGAAGACATTATGCTAAACTAAACATATCAGACACAGAAAGACTAACACTGCATGGTTCTACTTACAGAGCTACAGAAAAGACTCAGTTTATAGGAGAAGAGCAGAATGGAGGCTGCCAGGAGTTAGCGAGAAGAAGAAATAGGGAGTTGTTGGGCCAAGGCATGAAGTTTGTTAGGCAGAATAAATAACAAGATCTAATACACAGCACAGTGAGCGGTTAACACTGTATTGTGTACTTGAAGTTTTCAGAGAGTAGATCTTACATGTTCTCACCAACAAAACCACACTATGTGTGGTGATAAATATGTTAATTATCCTGATCTTTATAATCATTTCAGAAACATTACATTTTGCTTCATAAATGTAGGTAATTTTTGTCAATTATAGCTCATTAAAGATGGAAAAAACTTATTATATACATCCTGACAAAAGAGTTAATGATTATTCTGTGTTTCTCCATTTAGTTCAATTTTACCTGTTCTTTTTTTTCTTCTTCTTCCTCCTCCTCTTCTTCTTCTTTTATATGTATGTATGTATGTATTTTTGAGACAAGGTCTCCTTATGTAGTTTAGGCTGGTCTTGAACTCACTGTGTAGTCCAGGCTGACCTTGAACTCACAGTGATCCTCCTGCATCAGCTTCCCAAGTGCTGGGATTACAGGTGTGTACCACTGTGCCCAGTAAATTTTTCCTGTTCTTAAATCTAAAAATAAATGGTGTCTAAATATCCCCATAACCAACACCCAGAATTACTACATTTACTGTTGCTATTCAATCAACAACTGGTAAATATTGGCTAGCATGTTCTGTTCAGGCCCATTTCAACAGCCTCTCAGCCAAAGTTTGTCCCCACCTCTGCAGGGACACAATGCTGCTTTTCCAGGATACCTTCGGCCTGCCTCAACAGCTTTGCCAGGACACACCGTCTTTGCAGACAAGGTCTCCACTACATCCACCTTCTCCAAGAGTACAGGTGTATAGAGAACCCTTTCCTGTCCTCCAGGAAGGTTTATAATTATAATTCCAAGGAGAAGTTATTGGAATTCTAACCAGTTAATTCCAATCTACCACTTCCAGTGCAACCCACAACAAGAAGACAGACACTGAGACATATATACAGTTATGGGGAGCCAAGGGGCTCTAAGTCCAGCCAAGATAGTGGTTCACAGGAACAAAGGACCCAGAGTTCTTCCCAGGTTTTATTAATTCTCCATGAGGGCAGTGGCTCAGGGATGAGTGACAGTGAGAGTGGCAGGAAATATGTGACTGCCTTGACTACCTTGAGCTGGGCTAGATAGGAGGTCTGAGATCACCTCTGTGATATGCAGAGGGAAAGAAATGAAGAGACAGCAATCTGCAAAACAACTGAGATAATAGCTAATAATTTAGGGTCGGTGCTTCAGTTCTGATGCACAACCTTGTTTGCCCTGGGAAGTCATAACCTCTTTCTCAAGGCTCGGTCCCAGCTGACAGCGTGGAGCACCGCTCTCCATCCCACCAGGCTCAACCACGTATTTGGGGAGTTACTGGGTGGGGTAACACTGACCTGTCACTTTGCTTCAGAGATTACACATCAGCTCCTCAGCTGGCGCAATTTACATTGCTTAAAGCCAATTGAAGGGACAAAGAAATAGCCTAGCCAGTTCTGTACATATCAATACATTGAGATAGGGCCAAGTTTGTCCAAAATGGAGATAGTTGCTCTTCTTTCCAAGGAGAGTCATCTCTGTGGTTCCCCACACAGGTGTGACAGTATAGTGACAAAGTCCTTCTCCAGTGAGGTTCATTATGAGTCCAAAACCTTCCAGTCTTTTCAGATTTTGATGACGACATATGTATATGAGTTTTACTTACTGATGAAATAGTAAGCGCGCCTGTTAGTGCCATCTGAGACCACTCTACTGCAGAGACCCTGGCAACCTCTTCTCAGGACTCCTGGAGTCTCTGGACCAGTGGTTGCCCCAGGACTTCTGACACAAGAAAGTGCTCTGCTTCACTCTGGAAGCCACTCTAACAACAAAGGCTGGTTCTCTGTGGAGCTCTCCCAGCAGTAGAGGCTAAGTGTGCTGAGGTCATGGACCAGAACCCCACAAGCTCCGCCTAGCTGCTAATATGATGAACGGCCAAACCCTGCACCATCTGGTAAATCCGAAGACCCTACTTCCCAACAAGGTCACATTCTGAGGCTCTAGATGGGTGTGGATTTTTGCAGAACACTATTTGCTCAGTATAATATTTGTATCTCTTGAGGATCTGGTCCATCTAATCTGTGATCAAATCTGTAGGCATGGTATAATTTAAAATACTGCTTTATCATCCTTTTAAAGTTCAGGGGTTCAGAAGTGGTGGCTCCTCTTTTATTCTTCATACTACAGTGTGTATCTTCTCTGTTCTTTGTTAGCCTGGCTAGAGGTCTACAGGTTTTATCAATCTTTTTTGAGTCATCAGCTTTTGCTTTCATTGATTTTTTTGTTGTTTCTGTGTGTTCAATTTCATTGATTCTGCTATATTTCTTTTATTTTTGTCTGCTTGCTTTGAGTTTGAAATGTCTGCTCCTTCTAGTTTCCTAAGATTGATACTTAGATTGTTGATTTTAGATTTTTCTTCTTTTCTAATGTAGTGTTTAATGCCTTTCTTGTCTTGATGAGCTGTGATCAAAACCTGCTGAAAGACAAGCTCATAAAACCATGACAGTGTATCCTTATCCACCTTACTCACCAGATCTGGCACCGTGCCACTTCTGGCTCTTCCCCAAAGTCAAAACGATCATGAAAGGTAAAAGTTTTGAATCGATTCAGGACATTACGGCAACCACAACAGTGCAATTAAAGACACTCACAAAAGAGGACTACCAGAACTACTTTAGAAAGTGACAAGAACAATGGGATAAGCATATTCAAAGCAAGGAGGAATATTTTGAAGGGTATTAATGGCAATGTTTCTGTACTGTAATAGTTTTTAAAAGTTTTAAACATGCACCGTATTTTTCAATCACACCTGTACTTTTCAGGACTTTAATTCTTTTAATGAAGAGGGGGTGGTATTAGGGATTGAACCCAGAACCTTCACACTGAACAACATCACCAGTCCTTTTTTATTTTAAGACAGGGTCTTAATAAATTGCTAAGTTGTCCAGGTTGGGCTCAAATTTGTGATCTTTTTGCCTCAGCCTCCCAGAGTACAGGGATTATGAGCATGTGCCACCATGCACTGCTTCTTCTAAAATTATTAAGGCTAATCCAAAAATGCTATTAAATACTCCCCTTTTCCAACTATGTGTCTATAAGGTTGATTTTTTTTCATAAATTCAGCAAAAATGGTGTAACAATTTGAATGCAGAAGCATATGAGAATCTAGGTGTGCTCTATTAAGCCAAACATTAAGGAGATTTGCAAAAATGTAAAACAATGCCACTTTCTTGTCACACTTCTGTCTTGTATTGGAAAATGTAATTATTTTCATTTAAGTATGCCATTTGTTTTTTTTAAAATTTATTCAAACTAATATTGTGTTAAAGACTATGTCTTCTCTTGATACGCATTCCAGAACATCTAAGAATTTCCTCAGAGCTCCCCATAAGATGCGTTTCTTGGGTGCCTGACAATGTATTCTGAGAATATGATGGAAGCCACTGATGCACTTCTCAGAACATGCAGTTTATATATAAACAAATTCATAAAACATGCAGGTGCGAGATTAGGCAGTATGAAGAGAAAATGAAGAATGCCGGTTTCTTCCCTTTATGCTTATAAAACTCTGAATGTGTTTCAGATAGGGGAATGTAGGGGCTCCAGAACCCCAGAGGAGGAGAGAAATTATGAGCCAGCCTTTTATCCTGGCAAAAATCCCTTTTATCAATTAATTTATATTAGTTACAGAGGTACTTATGGTCAGATAGATGGCTAATGAAAGCTATCAGCTAGTTAAGGAGGCAGTGAAAACCTAGTTAAGATTAGTAAGGTGAGGAGGTAGTCAGTGATTAGAATGATGCTCAGGCAGGCAAATATCAACTTGAGGTTAGAACCCAAAGAGAAGGTTCATTATTGTCTCCTCATTCAGAGCAGGAACATTTGCTCCAAAATAGGAACTTCAGTATCCCCTAATTATAGCAGGCTGAAGACACATCTAAACAAATGGCAGGGAGGAACCTAAAGATTCTTGGCCCTCCACGTGAGGACTCCATTTGCTGGAAAGAGACCTATAATAAAGGACAAGAGAGGAGGCAAGACAAGGGCCCACGAGGATGTTGGGACTGTGGCAAGAGAAAGGGAGAAAGCATTGTCAGCCTGAGCCCCTAGTCCTTCTACACTGTCCTGATCAAATAGCCTATACCTGGGCACCACTTAGCTGCCTGTTTCTGGTTCAGATACTTCCCCCAAACACCTGAATCTTGCTTCCTTCGGTATAAACTCTCTGAAATATATTTTTTTGGCATTAGAGATTGAACTCAGGGAGTACCGAGGTACATCCTCCACACTTAAAAAAATTCTTTATTTTAATTTTGAGACAGAGCCTTGCTAAGTTGGATTTTCTTTCTTAAAGGCTGAACAATATTCCATTGGGCGAATGTGGCACATTTTCTTTATCCAGTCATTCACTGAGGGATACTTTTATTGTTTCCCTATCTTGGCTATTGTGAAGAATACTGCATTGACCATGAGTACAGACATCTGATTTCAATTCAGTTCGATGTGGCTGCACACTTGAGGTGGATTGCTCGATTATATGGTGGCTCTATGTTTCATGTTTCGAGGGGCTCCCTGCTATTTTCCACATGGCTATACTAATTTACACGCCCACCAACAGTGTAGAGAGGCTCTCTTATCTCCACGCCCTCAACACTTGTTGTCTTTAGTCTTTTCGATAAGACTTCCTAACCAGTGTGAAAAGACTCAGTTTATAAGAGAAGAACGGAATAGAGGCTGCCAGAAGTTAGAGAGAAGAAGAAATAGGGAGCTGTTGGGCCAAGGTATGAAGTTTGTTAGGCAGGATAAATAACAAGATCTAATACACAGCACTGTGAGCGGTTAACAGTGTATTGTGTACTTGCAGTTTTCAGAGAGTAGATCTTACACGTTCTCACCAACAAAACAACACTATGTGAGGTGATAAATATGTTAATTATTCTGATCTTTATAGTCATTTCGGAAACATTACATTTTGCTTCATAAATATAGGTAATTTTTGTCAATTACAGCTCATTGAAGCTGGAAAAAACTTGTTACATAAAGCCTGACAAAAGGGTTAATGATTATTCCCAGTGTTTCTCCATTTAGTCCAATTTTACCTGTTCTTTTCTTTTTTCTTCTTCCTCCTCTTCTTCTTCTTCTTCCTCTTCCTCCTCCTCCTCCTCCTCCTCCTCTTTTCTTCTTTTATATTTATATATGTAGTTTAGGCTGGTCTCAAACTCACTGTGTAGCCCAGGCTGACCTCAAACTCACAGTAATCCTGCATCAGGTTCTCAAGTGCTGGGATTACAGGTGTGTACCACTGTGCCCAGCAAATTTTTCCTGTTCTTAAATCTAAAAAAGCCTAACCAAGCCGAGCCTAGTGGTGCACACCTGTAATCCTAGTACTCAGGAGGCTGAGACAAGAGGATCACTGCGAGTTTGAGACCAGCCTGGGCTACAAAGTGAGCTCAAGGCCAACCTGAAAGGCATAGTGAGACCCTGTCTCAAAAAGACAAGGGCTGGGGATCTAGCTCAGTGGCCTAAGTGCCTGCCTGGCAAGTGCAAGGTCATGAGTTCAATCACTGGTGCTGCAAAAGAAAAAAGAAAAAAAAAAAGCCTAACTAGTGTGTGAGGTGATTTGCATTTCCCTGCGGTTTGATTTGCATTTTCCCTGATGACTAGTGCTGAACATTTTTTCATACACCTTTTGGCCTTTTGTATATCTTCTTTTGGAGAAATGTTTCTTCAAGTCCTTTGCCCATTTTTAATTGGGTTGTTTTTCTGCTGTTGAGTTACAGGAGTTGCTTATGTATTGTAGATATTAGCCATTTATCATATATAGAGATTGCAAATATTTTCTCCCTTTCTTTGGATCTCCTTTTTCGTTGTGTTGCTGTATAAAATATTTGTGGTGTGATGTAATCTTACATATTTTTGCTTTTATTGACTGTACTTTTGGTATCATCTAAAAAGTTGGGGATATAGTTCATGACACAGCACCTGCTTGACAAGTGCAAGTCCAAAAACAATAGCAGAGAACACAAAGGGTTGCCATGGAGACCATTATGTTTCAGACCTAGAAGTGAATTACATCACTAGCCAGATCTCATTCACATGATTGCATCCAGACTTAACAGAGGCTGAGAAATACAGATAAACTATACACCGGGTCAAGAAAAGAAACATATGCTGGTAAGTGCAATGCCAATGTTTCTCTCCATGTGAGTTCTTTGATGTAAATTGGTAACTGATTTCTGGTGGAAGAATTTCCCACATTTACTACATCTATAGGGTTTCTCCATTGGATACATTTTCCATAGCATCAAAGGCTCTTAATTGGGGTTGGAAGGTTTGACATTATCATTTTTAGCGTTTGTCTTCTCAGTGTGTTCTTTGATGTATGGCAACAGTTGGTTTGTAGCAGGTCTTCCTGCATTCATTAACTGCACATGGTTTCTTCCAAATGAATTATTTTTAATGAGGTATGAGCTATTATAGAAGGACTTCCCACATCCATTCCATTGCTGACACATTTCTCCTGATTCTCACTGGGGGAAATATCAAAGTGCAAGATGGCAGTACCTGGGTTTAGGTTGTGAAGAGGATTAGGGAAGTGGTTAAGTTCTGTGTCAACAGAACTCCAACACAGGCACATCTCCTGATACCCTAATGTAAATAAATTTTGTAGCCAAAGTCAATACTGGTCAGTATAAATAACTTATATAACTGAGGTCACTGCTGGCACATGACCACTATTGTGTATTATGGTGTCGGCCTGCTTGGGGGGCCCAAGGGAGATTTTCACAGGTGAGGTCCCAAGTTAAAGAATGCATGTGTACAAGACTTCAGTACCAACTGCAGGAAGTATGCAGCAGAGCAGAGCAACAAGAGCCATTGCATCTTTATTGTATATTTCTTATATATGTTGTTATCACCTATTTACATTCTTTTATGCTGACCTCACTGGTGCATGTGTAGTTGTCCACTGTTAAGTCATGGTTATATGATTGTGCATTGTTGTGCACCTGTGCTGACAAGGGGTTCATGTCCTCCAAGCTGTCTGGAAGAATCCTTACATGCCCCAAGCTTTGACTCAATTTGCACAGTTCCCCACATTTGGTATAAATGTAGACTGTCACAAGGACTGGTGGGAGGACTAAATGACTGAGGACTATTGTAAATGGTGGGCTAGGGGCCTGAGGATGACCATGTGAGTACATGTGGCTGAGTGGCACCTGAGAATAAAGTCATGCTCAGACATTTCCACAATTGTCTCATCTTTGGGCTTCCTGAATCCCAAGTGAACCTCTCCAGTATGCACTAGTGACAAGAAAATGCCTTCTGGAAATACATCTTCTTTACATCCACAGGGCTTCTCCTCTGTGTCTCTGATGCTGACCAGGCTGTGACTTTGGGCAAAAAGTAATTCCACACATTATATTCAAAGGTTCTCCTCTTTAAGAATCCTCTGATGTCTCCTGAAAGTTGACTGGTCGAAAAATTTTTCTACATTCAACACATGCATAAGGTTTTTCCTTCAGGTTTTTCCTTGTGTGAGTTCCCTGATGTTTAAGGACTGACTTCCCCCAGAAGGTCTTCCCACATTCACTGCATTCATGTATTTTTTCCTGTGTGAAGCCTTTGATGTTTACTGAGGAATGACTCCACATAGCACATTTTCCCACATTCTTACATACATAGGATCTCTCCCCTGGTTGTATTCTCTGGTGTACAGTGAGTTTTGACTCCTGACTGAAGGGTTTCTGACACTCATTACATTTATAGATTTTTTTTTCCTGAGATCTCTGATGCAGTTAGATCCTTTGGGAGAAAGATTTTGCACATTCTCTACACTTGTAAGGCTTCTCCTCTGTGTGTTCCTTGATGTTGACAGAGTGCTAAGTTGTGGTGGAATGTTTTCTTACATTACTTACAACATTTGTACTGCCTCACTCTTGTGTGAATTCTTGGATGTAAAGTGAAGGCTGGATTATGGTAAAAAGACTTCTCATATTCATTACATTCATCGGGCATTGTGTTCTTTGATGTATGAAGTTGGACGTCAGAAGGTTTTCTCATACATACTGTTCTGGTGGTATTTCCTTCCCAGGTGAATTCCATGGAAACTATGGCACCTAATTTCCCTGGGTTGCCTAAGTAGCAGTGGCTTACAAATTCTTTAATATCCTGACCCCTGAAAATACCCTTTTTCTTGGGGGGGGGGCGCTGTTTTGAGGCAAGGTCTCACTTTGTAGCCCAGGCTGGCCTCCAACTGACAGCAATCCTTGTGCCTCAGCCTCCCAAGCGCTGGGATTACAGGAGTGCACCACCACGCCTGGCTTAACCTAGTATTTTAATCTGGTATTTTGTATTCATTTTCCTATGTTGAAGCACCCTTGTGTTTCAGGAATAAACATTCCTGGTCAGGGGATGCTATCTTTTTTCAATTTTTTTTCCCCTTTTGGTACTGGGAATTTAACCCAGGGCATTCACAGTGAACCACACCCCAAATCTGACTTTTAATTTTTTAATTTTGAGACAGTGTCTTGCTAAATCACTAAGTTACCAGGCTAGGTTTGAGTTTGCAATCCTTCTGCCTCAGCCTGAGTGCCGGGCTGACAGGCATGCACTGTCACGCCAGGCTTCAGCATTCCTTGAAGAGCAGTTCTGTGACAACACTCCCTTGGCTTTCATTCAGAAATACCTTAACTTCCCCCTCTAAGTTGGACAATTTTCCTGAATATAGGATTGTTTTTATTCTTTACCACTTTGAATATATCAGCCCACTGCCTTCTAAACCTCCAAGGTTTCTGCAGAGACACACCCATTGATTACATTGGTGAGAAGCCCTTGCATATGATGAGCTACTTCTCTCTTGCCACCTTGTTTTGTTCTTGTTGTTTTACGGTGCTAGGGAACCTTGTATGTGCTAGACGATTGCTCTTCTACCGAGTTACACCTGCTTTTAAGATTCCTTCTGGTGTTGGTCTTTGACATTTTGACAATCAGTGCCTCCATGCACCTGTCTTTGATTTTATCTTACTTGGACTTTATAGAGCTTCCTGTATGTTTATATTCATATAATTCATCAAATTTGGCAACAGCCATTATCTCTTAACACTTTATATCTGTCACTCCAACAATGCATATATTGGTTTAATGGTGTCCTAAAGTCTCATAGGTCTTCTTCACTTTTCTTTGATCTTTCCTCCTTCTATGCCTCAAAGTGGATCATTTCAAGTCCTAGTTCCAAGTTTATTGATTCATATGGATACCCAAATACGCTTCTGAATTCCTCTTTCAAATTTATTTACCGTACTTTTTTTTCAGACAGGGTCTCACTGCGTAGTTCAGGCTGGCCTTGAGTTCACTATGTAGCCCAGGCTGGGCTTGAACTTGCAATAATCCTGTTGTCTCAGCTTCCCCAGTGTTAGGATTACAGGCATGTGCCACCACACCCGGCTTTATTCACCATACTTTTCGACTTCAGAATTTGTTTTCTACATGCTTTGTTCACATCATCTTTCAACTCCTTGAGCATCTTTAAAACAGTGGTTTAGAGTATTTTGTCTATTAAGTCCATCATTTGGTCTTTCACAGAGATTTTTCTTTTGAGACAGGGTCTCACTATACAGTTCAGGCTGGCCTTGAGCTCACTTTGTAACCCAGGCTGGTGTCAAACTTGCAATGATCCTCCTGCCTCAGCCTCCCGAGTGCTGGGATTACAGGCTTGTGCCATCATGCCTGGCTTTCAGAGATGGCTTTACTGATTCACATTTTTTTCCTTTAAAGGGGCCATTCTT